>CM046031.1:61368644-61648644 GCA_025215565.1 Flaveria ramosissima | reverse complement strand
CACGTTTTGGTATTCTGTAAAAGGAATCGTTTGAGCAATCTTATTATCTTGTTATTTCTCTTAAGTTCATCTTATATATCATGTGAGTTTTCATGCTCCTTTTACTTTATTTCACACCTTTTGGGGTGAAACATGTTAACCTTATAAACATAAACTTGTAAACATCTTGATACTTGTAAATGCACTAGCAATTCGTATTTAAACTTGTCATGGTTATTTGAAATATTGTGAGCCTTATATGATAGTCATTTTGTAAAATTAATCATTAACTATTGCTAGCCTAGCGACGTCATAGATCTATGGGCTTGACAAACCTATTTGGTGCTAAAACCGAGGTTATTGCCGGCTCTTGATGACGTATACTTGTTCATCATGGGAACCAAGTACACTTAGCTAATCGTTATAACTTATTGTGGCCATCTTTGCCAAGGTTTGATTGTATCATTATGCTATCTATATTCTTGCATTATTCATAACCTATGACATGAATTGCTTCTTATAAATTGTTATATGTATGTATAACCCATGGAAACTCACCAACATTCAATTGTTGACTTTATTTTTTAACATGTTTCAGGAAATGCCCAAGTTTGATGATTGATTTTGAAGTTTGGACACATCTAGGATGGACCTAGAAAATAAACGACTTACTTTAATTTGAAGTTATTGGACTTATGTTATGTTTTGGTTATGCTTGAGACTTTTTGGTTGTGACGTTTCTTTAAAACTTATGCTTAATGATATTTACATTTAATGGTAGTGTTATGTGGTTTTGAACAATCTTAACCCTCACATCTCAACGTTTCCGACGTTAAGGTTGGGGTGTGACAGTATTTATAGCCAAAATCATGTAGGATTACAAAGATTAGAGAAAACAAGCATTTAAGGTCATTATTGGCTGGAGTGTATCAATTTCATCACTATCGCCTTCCGCCGCACCACACACTCATTTATGCACCATTTTGTTTGCTCGTGCTATAAGATCAATGTTTCATGTTTCGAGAAGAAGATCGAGAGATAAATAAAAGGGATGGGCAGATCTACGAAAAGGAAGGGACAACGATGGTTAATTATCGGGGGCGGGGGTTAGATTTGCATGTTGTAGTGCCCGATGATGGTGTCATTGCCGGTTGTTGTGGCCAACACTAGTGTGGGTTCACGTTGAAGTGCTGGAGATGGTGAAGAAAGGTAGGGGTGAGCTGGGGTTAGTCTAATGATAATAATGTTACTATCTATTTAGTATTTACTTAAAACATAGGTAGTTTACACACATCTTGTTAGGACCTGGTATTTGAACGAAATACCTAGTGATTAGCGTGTAAACCAGATCAAATAGTGCGGAATCCTATTTGATTGGCGATCCAATCAGTGAGAAACACACGAAGAATCAATCAAGAATTGAATCTAACGTTAGAAGTCGATTGGGAATCGATCTAATGTGTTCTGTGAAGTTGGAGAACGATTTGGGAGGCTTTGGACGGCTAGGGTACGTCTGGAGTCGTAATGGTATGAATGCTTACGTTTTTCCACGAATTGGGTCTATTTATAGGTTAGTGTTGTTCATCGTGCGACTGGACCATAAGTATGGTTCAGTCGTGCGATTGAACCATGCGGTTGATTCATCCGCACGACTGAGGGTTTAGTCGTGCGACTGAGCCAATCTTATGTGTCAATCATACGACTGATCCAGTCTCTTGGTTCAGTCGTGCGACTGAGTCAATCGTATGAAGTTATTCATGCGTGTGGTCCATTCGCATGGGCCATTCGCATGAGAACTTCATTAAGTTAAGTTTGAATGTTTCAATTAATATAACTTGATGTGTAACCATTCAAACAATCACAAACCCAATTAACCAATTCAATATCAACTCATTAATGAAATATTAGACATTACAAATCACAAACAATCAATATCATTTCATTAATCATTACACATTACATCATAATCAGACAAACAAGATCTATTACATTTCGTATATGATCTAGGGATACATGCATCAACAAACTCCCCCTTGGACCTAGATCTCTTAATCTCTTGTTTTCTGCATAACCTCCTTGTATTTCTTGTACTTCTCCTCTTTAGTGACTCCCGCGTGAATCTCGAACGCGAAGCAGAGTCGTATAACGTTCTGGAACTGGAGGGCTTGAACAATATCTTGCATGTCATAGAACAGTGGCCACTTGTATAGCGTATAGACATCATTTGCCGACAAGTTAGTAAGCCACATAGGGTCGAATACCCTGATCGTATCCATTTGGCCCTCTTTGCTTAGAACTATGACCGCTTCAGCTGTTCTCCAATCATAGTACCACAACTTAAAGTGTGGAGTGAAGTCCTATGGCATTTCCCTGAGTGGGATTCTTGACATTGTGCGCGGAGGACTCCACTTCAACACTATCTTGGGCTTGCCAGTAATGGCATCAACCTCAGACCTTCTGATATACCTAGTAGGCTGTTGTGGTCTGAAGTTAACCCATCTGGTGTGGTACTCTTTTTAGGGCAGCCTCGAACCAGCCTAACATCTTCCTCGGGTCAGCATACAAAAGCTTTAGCTTAGCAGCTGGTTGAGCTCAAAACCTGGTAGAGTCTTCAGATCATGTGGGAATCTGAAGTACTCTATGCCCTGTTCCCTCCTAACTGCATAAGCATTAAGATCCTTAAAATACGCCCATGCTATGATCCGGCCTGACACCTTGTGATGTTTCTTGACTCTGTAGAGTTTGGTGTAGGCATCCTTCTTCGGTGCACCACGTTGGGCTCTAACTTCTTCAAAACATGCAGCCCACTCAGCCTTTCGAATGTCGACATCATCATTTGAGGCTTGGGCTGTTCCTTCTACTTTCTCTGTTTCTTGCTCCATCTTGTTCAACACCTCAAAAGTATCACTGACGAGGGATTCACCCAGATTGGGGACCACATTTCCCTCATTGTCAGCGTACTGAGGGTAATCCTCGGCGGTGACATCTTCGATCTCGACTTCATCAACATCATTGAGCTCTTCATCACTAGTCGAATCGCATGTAGGAGCATCTTTCACTATCTCATCCGGATTTAGCTTGAAAATCTCTGCGAGTTGCTCCTTTGATAGGTCATGAATTATTTCCCCTTCTTCAGGGGTATAACTCACAGACCTCCTAATGATCCCTTGCAGATCAAGAATCATTGTTAGCTGAGTCTTGACCTGCTGAAGGGGAGCAACATCAAACTCATCTCTTTGATAATTTGGATCTGTTTGATTTAAACATTCAACACATAAATCATTAGTAATTAATCAAACATAAATGTATTAACATAATATAAACATTCAATACATTGTTTGCAATACAGGATTCAATTACAAAAGTAAATAAACATAAAACATCTAGTCTTTACTTTATCCTGTATCATAGTCTCGTCACTTGGAGGAGCAGAAGTAGAAGCTGGTTGGTCTTGTCTGTTCTTTGACCTTCTCTCTTGACCTGAAGCAGAGGCCGATGCAGCTGCATCCCCTCCTTCTGCTTCATCATCATCGTCCTTCTCCTCTGACCTATCTCCTTCAGTTTCCTCATCCTTCTCTGTATCACCCTCATCATCCTCATCATCTTCATCATCATCATCACCATCATCTCTATCATCTCATCCCCCTCCTTGATCTTCAAGGACTCCTCCTTAGATCCCTTGAGCTTTAACATGATAGTCTTCTTTGCCTCCTCCAACTCCTCTATCTTTTTGCTTGATGTTGACACTCTGTGCTTGGAGTTGGGCTATCTCAGTGCTCTGAGCAGCCATCTGTGGACTGTGCAGCAGTCAGGTCGGCAAGCTGGCGGATCTGGGTAGCCTTCCTCATCTGCAGCTAGTAAGCGCATCACCATCCTGTTGAGCGCTGACAGCTGTTCCTCTACCCCGATTGGAGGTAGAGGCGATCCATAAGTGTGTGAGGGACGGGCTGAAGGTCCTGCTGGTGTGAAGTGGTGGTGGTGGTAGCTGTAGTGAAGATAGGTCTGTGAAATGATGGAGGTGATGGGGAGTAAATGATATGGTGGTGGATGGAATCTGTACTGTGGTGGGAGGTTATGGTGGTGGCTGTGGTAGCTGTGGTGGATGTGGTGGTTGTGGTGGTGGACGGTATGGCTGTGGAAGTGGTAGTGGTGGTGGTAGCAGTAGAGGCTATGGTGGTAACGAAGGTCAACCGACGCTTCTTCTTCTTCTGACCATGGGGCTGAGCCATCCTCTTCCTCCTCGTCCCCGTTGAGGTGGATGCTCCCCCTACAACCCTGCCTGCTGACCCCGGTGCATAGCTTGGGTCAGTATCAATCTTTTCGGAGTCTCTCGGGTGTTACCACCACCCATAGCCCATGTTCTGTGGGAACAACTTTGCTTCCCACAGTTCGCGTTAGGGGCTCCTCATCTGACTCCTCCTCCTCCTCCGCACCAGGAACAAAATCCTGATGAAATCCTGCTGACTCGGCAACATCTCCAGCTGGGGCAGACACTGGAGGTATAACATCAGACACAGTGCCTCTAGGTGGAATAGGCATATCGTCTCCAGCATCCCCACTGTCATCATCATCCGAGTCATGAGTGGGTAGAGCAATCTACTCCACATCAGAATCACTATCATCGTGGCGCCACTTTCTCTTGGCTGGCACCACGTAGTCTTCCCGGGCCAGATGCCCAAACAACCTCCTGACAGGGGGTTTCACTTGCTTCCCCCTGTACACCTTCATCCTCCCCAAGGTAGTGTCATCCATCACCTCGAGGACTACCGCATCCTCCTTCTCCTTCAGAAGGGAGGGAAGCTTCTGATCTATGATCATTTGCATAAACCTCGGATACATGCAGAAGCCCTCCTTCCCTTTCCCCTCAATGTTCTCCACCAGGTAGGTGAAGATCATCTTGGAGAAGCTGAACGGGTGGTTCAGCACCAACGCAGCATACACGTTCTGTATCTGATCAGATAGCTCATTAAAACCTCCCTTCCTGGAAGCTATGCACTTAAGTAGCACGTGCGCAAGATACTTAAACTGGGGACAGAGGTTACTCTTGTTGAGTACCCCAGCATTGATGTCCCCAGAGTACTTGGCTCTAAGAAAGCATCCTCTGACTGTGAGGGGGTGTAATCGAGTCGGACAATCAGAGTCATCCCCAACTGTAATACGATCCTTAGATCCTCTGCTGAGATAGTAATAGCCTCTCCAAAGATGGTACTTCTGATGCAATGAGGCTCAGAGGATCTATCAACTGTAGTGCCTTCCCAGAAGGCCTGCTGAACGGACCTATAAGGAGTGCAAGGAGTAGATATGGCATGTGCACAATCCTCGATCTCAGTAGAAATGTGATGATGCCCGAGAAATCAGCAACGTTTCTGGATGTCAAATCCAGATGAGCACATATATTGTGCTTCGTGCTCATAGTCCATCGACTCGCTATCTGTTACACAAACATAGTAAATGTTAGTATCATTGGCTAAGAAAGTCATAAAGCACTTGGACTTAAAAAACTCTTTGTCTGAGTGCGATTGAGGTTGTGCAACTGAGATCAGTCGTGCGACTGAACAGTGCGACTGGGATTTAGTCGTGCGAATGATCCCATGCGTACGACTGAGTGTGTGGACTGGACTCATGCGTATGTAACCTCATGCGGTTACACCAGTCGTGCGACTGAACTCATACGCAGGTTCAGTCGTGCGGTTAAGCAGTTCGCACCCTTCAGTCGTGCGACTGAAGTTCATCAACCTGTCCTTCGCATGATGTACTGACTGTTCAATTCAAATTCACTTTTTCACCACTTTGAGTTTTAGACATCGTTATCTGGTTCATTTGACTCGCAATACATTCTCATAACACCTAACGTCTTTAATTTCATCAGTGAGTCGTTTAGTTAGGTTACTAAGTCACTAATGGTCTCGGGTTCTTTTGCGAGTCCGACTGTACTGATTTGCATCAAATTGAAAGTTATGGGAGGGCTTCTTCACCGCAAATTACCTGTAGAGTCGATGTATATGGTCAGTAATCAAGAAATGGGGGGTTTTAGAGATCAAACGAAATTTGGGTAGAATGGCGTTAAGTCGTGCGATTTAGGGTTAATTTGAGGGTGGTGAGTCTCTGCGACCGACTCACCTCTATTTATACTAACCCTAGATTCAATCGTGCGACTGAGCTCATACGCACTTTCAGTCGTGCGAGCGGGACTCAGTCGTGCGATTTGTTCAGTCGCCCTTCTTCAGTCGTACGACTGGGTCTCAGTCGTGCGACTGATTCACTCGTTCGCCCTTAAGCATCGATGGGACAATCATATGGGCCATTCGGTTGGATGGTCCATAATCATGGTCCATCGTACGATGGCTTCCATTCGTATGATTAGTCCATACGTATGGTGGTCCATTCGTGCGAATGGGTCATACTTATTTAAATTTTCTGCCAATTTGAATATTAACATTTAAACCCCTTTAATTTTGAAATTAACGTTACGAGCTTTTGATCATCTCAGACATGATCATTTTAACTTGAAAACCTTTTGATCACCTCAGACGTGATCCTTTTAAACAATTTAGTCACCTCAGACGTGACATTTTAAACACTTTGTCACCTCAGACGTGACTGTTTTAAACTTTTAAGACATGTGGTCATCTCAGACATGACCCTTTAGTGAGTTGATTCCTTACTGATTTTCCTGATGTAGTCCGACAAACTAACAAACTAAACGACTAACTAAACTTAGACAATTAAACTAAAGAATAAAAATAAGAATTGTTTTTGGCTTTTGTGAGAGATAAATCCTAAGATGGAAATCTACTGGATTTGGTTCCGGAATAGACAGCTTCAACTTAGATTGACCACCTGGACCAATTCAATTTTGAATCATACAGGCAAATCAAATCATTTGGGACTTGTTATCAAAATCTTTTGATGCTCAATTCTTGGTTTTCATCCAGAGTCATTAGCAACTTTAGGAAATCATACTGGAACTCTTAGATTACATATTGGATTTGAACTTTCAAGAATTGCAGCCACAATGATTGTCAATATGTTTGTCCACTTAAATCCATACACAGACTTTTGACACAGACTGGTGATGTTTTAGTTTTTAAATTTCAACTAACATTTGTGGATCCCACACTTATGTGGTAATCAACATTCCTCAGGAGCTTTTGAGCGGTCTATGGGTATTATTAAAAGAAGAGACTATTCTTAGAGCTTTCAAAGAGAAGCAGTCTCAGGTCAGTTCCATCGCACAGCAGAGAGGCGGCAAACAAACAATGAGTTCTAGAATATCTAGGTTATGCTTATCCTCAGGTCAGTGCCATCCCACAGCAGAGAGGCACACAACCTATCTCCTTGTTAGAGCAGCTTAATTTTATTTGGCACAGAATGCACCAACAACATAAGTCATTAGCTTCTAGCATTTTTCTTTCATTTTTCTTGCTTTGCTCTATTTATGGTCAATCCGACACATTTGTGGGCGTTTACATGCTCATTACCCCTTATTGGAATATTGTTGATTGTGTTAACCAGTGATAAGATGGAAGCCCACAGTCAGTTGAACAACTTAGTTTGATCTTGAGATCACCAGTCAGGTCTAATCATCTATTGTGTTGAATCTACCGACATATCATTTGTGGTCTAGCAACCTCTAGGTCTACTTTCTTTGTGTTACCTTAGGAGTTACCAGTTTTTCTATCATCTTCCCTTTTATATTGCTTAGACTACACAGACTTATACTTTGAATTTTTGCATCTTTTCTAAATTTAATTTTAAGTCCCTCTTGATTTGTTCCTGTGTACTATCATTTTCCAAAGGGTTTGAATCGGTATCACAGATACGATCTACCTTATATCAGCTATCCACTCCTTCTCCCTCGTTTTTTTTTTAATGTTACTTGCTGACATATTCTCCCCCTAAAATACTAAAATCATAACTGGTTTAATTATTTTAGGATTTTAATAAACAGCAAAATAACATGAGTTTAATTTAAACAGACTAAAATAAACAATAAATAAAATAAAATAAAATAGAAACTTTAACTAAACTACATCGGACTACATTATCATCATCAGGAATAACCTCACTTTTCTTTTTAACGCCGTTGACCTCTAGCAAATATTGAAAACGTGGTTTATCAAAGGCTTTAGTATAGAGGTCAGCGCGTTGAAAATCAGTATTAATTTTTACCACATCAATTAAGTTCTTTTCAAAAGTCTCTTATGAAATGGTATTTAATACCGATATGTTTGGTCTTAGGATGTTGGACCGGATTTTTAGTTACTGCAATTGCAGCAGAGTTATCAACAAAAATAGGAGTAGAAGAGAACTTTAAACCGTAATCCCGCATTTGCTGTTGAATCCAGATGATTTGTGAACAGCAACTTGCAGCAGCAACATATTCGGCTTCACAGGTTGACAATGCAACCGATGTCTGCTTCTTACACTGCCAGGTAACTAATCTTCTCCCAAAGAATTGACACCCTGCTGATGTAGACTTGTAGTTCATCTTGCAGCCCCCGTAATCCGAGTCACTATACGCGGTAAGCTCAAAGTCATCATCATGAGGATACCACAACCCAAGTGTGGGTGTACCCTTCAGATAACGAAAAATCCTCTTGACCCCAATCAGATGGTTGACCTTAGGTTTAGCCTGATATCTAGAACATAAACATGTAGCATACATGATATCAGGTCTTGAGGCAGTGAGATACATGAGGGATCCAATCATTCCTCGGTACATCGTGGCATCTACAAGATCTCCATTTTCATCAGGTGCTATATCGTGATTCGTAGCAAGTGGAGTCCCAGCAGCAGAAGCATTCTCCATGTCAAAGCGACTGAGAATGTCTCCTACATACTTGGTCTGATGTAGAAAGATCCCATTTGGTGTCTGATCCACCTGTAACCCGAGAAAGAACTTCATCTCCCCCATAGCACTCATCTCAAACTCTTTCTTCATAACTGCTTCAAACTCTTTGCATAACTCTTCGTTCTTTGAACCGAAGATTATGTCATCAACATAGATCTGTACGAGCAGTAGGTCGCCATCTTTTTCTTTAATGAACAGCGTGCAGTCAATGACTCCCCTGCGAAAGCCGTGTTTCACAAGATGAGTCGAGAGTTTCTCATACCAGCTCTTGGAGCTTGATGAAGCCCGTATAAAGCCTTGTCGAGCTTGTAAACTCTATCCCGATGATAAGGATCTTCAAATCCCTCGGGTTGACTGACATAGACTGTTTCTCTCTGATTTCCCATGAAGGAATGCACTCTTCACATCTAATTGGTAGACTTTAATCTTCATGTACGATGCATAGGCAAGGAAGATACGAATGGCTTCCATCCTTGCCACGGGTGCAAACACCTCATTGTAGTCAATTCCCTCGACTTGGCGAAAACCCTGAACCACCAATCGAGCTTTGTTCCTGATAATGACCCCTTGGTCATCCTTCTTGCATTTCAGACCCATTTGGTGCCAATGACTTTAGCACCTTTAGGTCTATCAACCAGAGTCCATACACCTAACTTCTTGAACTGAAGAAGTTCTTCTTGCATGGCACTCACCCACGCCTCATCATTTAGTGCATCACTGACATATTTTGGCTCACAACTGAGAACAAACACCGATAAGCACCATCATGAATGTAACCCTTCTCCATAACCGAGGCGTAATCAGCTGAATAAGCTGATTTCGGGTTTGTACTCCTGATCTGACATCCCCAATGACATTGTCTAGGGGATGATAGACGTTTAGTCGTGATCCTGGAGTAGTAGGAACAGCTACCTCAGAGCCAAGATTATGAACATTTGGTTCTGCATCTGAGGTAGTTGGAGTTTGAGGTTCCGAAGTCGAAGGTGCATCACTGGTAGATGCTTGTGGACTTTCAGGAACTGGAACCTGTTCCTCCTGACTGTTCTGGTCATCTTCTTCAGCTTCATCTTCAGAGGAGGAGTCACTGTCATCGACTACTCCCCCTGACTGAGTAGATGATTCTCCCTGTGAGCTAGATGGTGTATTCAAGATATCATACATCATTCTAGTAGCTAACTCGTCATCCGAGGGAGAGAGAGGGATGTTGAAGGACTTGAAGAATCCATCATAGTCGAAGAAGTAGGCGGGTCCTTTGCCAGTAGGTGGTGTGGTATATCTCTGAACGTCAACATTACACCACACTTCTACTAGACCCGTTGAGTTGTTGTAAACTCGCTTGTTCGGTATGTTGTATCCTAGAAAGATTCCTTCATCCGCCTTCTCGCTGAATTTACCTTCTTGTGTCTTCTTCAGAAGTGTGCACGGCGCGCCAAATGTTCAAGATACTCCAAATTCGGTTTGCGTCTTTGTAGTAGCTCGTAACATGTCTTTCCGTGGCGCTTGACTATCAGGACTCGATTCAGTGTATAACATGCATTCGCCACTGCCTCATTCCAGAATTGGATAGGCAGTTTCGAGTCTGCCAGCATAGTCCGTGCTGTCTCTATCAAGCTTCTGTTCTTTCTCTCAGCAGCACACCATTCATCTGAGGCGTGTAGGCAGAAGTGAATTGATGCACAATTCCCTTTTCCTTGCAGTATGCCTCCATCCACTGGTTCTTGAATTCTGTCCCGTTGTCTGAGCGTACTTGTCTAACCTTCAGCTTGTAGAGAGATTCCAGTGTGGTTACTAACTCCTTGAATGACTCAATGTTTCTGATTTGGATTTCAGAAACATTACCCAAGTGAACCTTGAGTAGTCATCAGTGACCACAAAACAGTACAAGTCGCCTGCAATGCTCTTTGTACTGACTGGACCAAACAGATCCATGTGAAGAAGTTCAAGAGGAAGTTCTATTGAATGAACTTTCTTTTCCTTATGAGACTTCTTCGTCTGTTTGCCTTTCTTGCAAGCTACACAAAAGTCAGGAAGCTGGAAGTTCTTGACATTAACTCCTCTCACCAGATCCTTCTGAATCAAGTGATTCATCTTCCTTTGACTAATGTGTCCCATTCTCCTATGCCAGGAGATGGAATCCTTCTCAGTAGCTTTAGATAGAAAGCACTGAACCTCATGATCCGTTGTAGCAGCTGTTGACAGATCCAAAACATAAGGTCTTTATATCTTGAAGCAGTCATCAGAACTTGGTCCTCTGGGATCACGTAGTCTTTCTTTAGCACGTAACACTTCTTGTTGTCGAAGATGACTTTAATCCCTTATCACAGATTTGGGAAACAGAAAGTAAGTTATTTTGAAGTTGTTGAACGTAGTTCACCTTATCAAACTTAACTTTCTGATTCCCCACTTCTCCCTGAGCTGTGATATAGCCTCCCTTGTTTCCAGCAAATGAAACATGCCCTCCTTTTATTTGCTTGACGTTTGATAAAAGGCCCTATTTCCTGTCATGTGCCTGGATGCTCCGCTGTCTACAATCCACGTGTTAGTTTCAGCACTGTATCGAACACCCTGCACATACAAGTAAAGAATTAGTTTAGGTTAGGAACCCAAGCCTTTACTGGCTTGGGTTTCCCAGAGGCATCACACATCATAAATTCCACCCATTGACCCTTAGAGGGTGAGGGTAGCTCAGGTTCCTTCTTGTCATCAGTATCAGACACGCAGGATGACTTCTCTTTCCATAAGCCAGATTTGTGCAAGGCCTGTTTGTGATAAACAGTCGACTGGCTTACAGGTTGAACTTTAGGTTCACTAGTTCTTCTAGGTGGAGTCAGAGAACTCCTCTTAGAAGACCTAGGCTTTGAATCCTGAAGTTCAATCTTCTTCCTAGGTGTCTGATAGAAAGGACAATAGGAAGCAATGTGTCCACATTCTCCACAGTTGTAGCATGACCTGCTATCAACTTTATGATTAAACTTTCTTTGTGGAGAATGTGTGACACTCTAGTAACATCAATCACTTTAGGTTTTGACTCTGGTTCTTTTGATGTTTTCTCTGGTTTAACCATCTTTTTCTTTTGGTTAACTGGTTTTTGACTTGAAACATGTGAAAGATTAACATTAGAAGTCTTTTTAGGTTCTGATTTGACTCTGTTTGACCCTGACTTTAAGTTAACCTTTTCAAATTCCTTTTCCAGATTAACACAAGGCAATTTACCCTTTGCCTTTGAAGTGGCCTCCTTTTGTTTGTTTCCAGATTCAATAGATGAACATGAGGAATCTGGATCACTAACAAGAGGAGTAGACACCACATGATCCTTGATGGGGTTATTATTCTGGTCTAGTCTTAGTGTTCATCAAGGTCTCAGGTGGTGGTGGAACCACTTTGTAACCCAATCCCTCCCCGTTGTTTCTTTCTCTCACTAAGTGTTGAACTATGTGTGAAGAACTAGTCCAACTATGCAGTTTCTGTTTTAATGAGTTTACTTCTACTTCTAGAACTGCCTTTTGCTTCTTAGTGTCTTCTAGGGAGTTTAGATAGTACCTAATGTCATTAGCTTGGTTAAATGCAACTACTTCGGTTTCCCTAAGCTGTTTAGTCAAAAGGTCTATCTTTTCTTTTTGTAACTATGCTCATTTTGTTTTAATACTCTATTAGCCTCAGTGCACAGTTGCAAATCTTTTACTAAGTTATCATTATGATCTAATAACCTAGCAAATTTTTCATCTATGCTATTCCTAAAAGTATCACAATCAGAACAAGCATGATTATCAAACATTTGGTCAGTAGTACTTACCTGAGTTGGTTCAGAAGAGTTAGCCATCAACGCAGCATCAGATGTCTCTGGTTCTGGTGATTCTGTCTTTTCTGTCTCTGACGTGGTAGTCTCCTCTTTAGGCTTGTAACTGACCTCGGTTGCAGTTGCTTCTTCTCTCACTATGACATCGCTATCTCATCTCAACTGCTAGATCTCCTTCACTCGCGGAATCATCGTCAATGTCTTCTACACTTGCAATGTTTGATTCCCCTGGAGAGACAAACCTAAAGCTCCAATCCTGTCCTTCATCATCATGAGCAGTCAAGGCTTTTGGATCCTTGCTTGATGAAGTAGAACTGGTAGCTTGCTTGCTTGTCTTGGCGAGTGAAGACGAGAATGGGTTCCCGTTACCCGTCTTCTTTGGCTTGACACATTCTCTCTTGAAGTGCCCCTTCTCTCCACAGTTGAAGCAGGTCACTTTGCTCTTGTCAAAGCCAAATGTGGTATCCTTAGTAGCTACCAAGTTCTGTCCGGTCTTTTTAACAAACTTCTTCGCCCTCCGGACAGCACTAGCTAAGGCCCACATTATCCATCCTCTCAAGCTCCATTTCGTCCACCTGCTCGTAGTCCTCGTCTGCCAGATGGCAGTTTCCAATTTCCCGGCAACAAGTCCATCATAAGAATGAACCACTGCAGCAAAATCCATGATCCTATGCTCTCGAGCTACTTCCACAGTCACATTACCGAGGTTCTCGGTCTTCAGTTTAGTAGCACTTGCTTCAGATCCAATATAGTGGGTACAAGAAGACCCTGACGTGTCTGATCCTGAAGGAGAAGCATGTGAAGGACCCGATGAGCTAGACACAAATGCAGTCTGGAGAGGTGCTCCAGATGTCTTAGCTTGAGGCGTGGCGTTGTACAAAGCTGGATTTTGAGTGTACGAAGACTTCTGAGCTCTGTACTTCATCCTAAGTGCTTCTTCTCGCAACTTAAGAATGAAGTCATTAATATCCAGCTTTGCCAGCATTCCATTCTGTCTCAGGTTAGACACGAATGAAGCCCACTTTTCAGGCAATCCGTCTGCAAAGTTAGTAACTTTCTCTTCCATGGTAGTATCCACCCCATGTGTATGCAGTTCACTCATCAGATGGTAGAATCTATCTAACGTCGTCTAAACTCTCGTTACCATCGATGAGAAGTTATCGAATTCCTTCTTTAACTCCTTGGCCTTGATTGCCTTCAACGAAGCATTCCCGTCGTACCTCTTTTCTAGCTCATCCCATAGTTTCTTGGACTGCTTATTCTCTGAGTACTGGTGGAAATGTCTTTGGGGATAGACTGTGTAATCAATGCATAAACTCTCTCTTCTCTGCATTGTATTTAACTTTCTGCGCGTCCGTCATCCCTCCTAACGTTAGCTTAACTCCATCAGCTCCCACCGGTGTACTATATCCAATCTCGATGGCTTCCCACAGATTCGGATCCACTCCATTGAGGTAGATCTCAAAACGTTGTTTCCAGTGGGGAAACTCATCTAACGTCAAGAGCTTTGGTGGTTTATTATGATTACCCACCTCACTCTCAAGCAACAGCAGGTTCTTTATCCTAGAGTCCTTCCCAGCAGTAAAGGCTGACATTTGATCTTCCATGGCGAATAACTTTAAGTCTAATAAAACAAACTGTCACTGGTGCGACTGAAGGATGCGAATGGTCTAGTCGTGCGTATGAACTCTGCTGCGACTGGCAATCGTGCGGCTGAACTAAGCGATTGGTTCAGTCGTGCGAATGAAGCTGATGCGTATGAGCAATGCGAACGAACGGTTCAATCGTACGAATGAAGGTGCGACTAGGTCCAATCGTGCGTATGGGCAATGCGAATGGAGTCCAGTCGTGCGAATGGGTCACTCGTGCGACTGAAGCTGCTGTTTTGCGAAATTTTCTAGGTTAACGTGTTTTCCGTAAAAATTCGAATTTTCGCACAAGGTCTAATCGCCTAAGTCCGTAGAAACCAAACTTTGATGAGCAGGGAACGTCCAAGATCACTTTTGACACCAAAGATTGCGTTTTTAGTGCAAAAACACAAACTTTTATGCAATCTTGATTGAATCACACGTAATCAAGAGCCAAAGCTCTGATACTTGTTAGGACCTGGTATTTGAACGAAATACCTAGTGATTAGCGTGTAAACCAGATCAAATAGTGCGGAATCCTATTTGATTGGCGATCCAATCAGTGAGAACACACGAAGAATCAATCAAGAATTGAATCTAACGTTAGAAGTCGATTGGGAATCGATCTAATGTGTTCTGTGAACTTGGAGAACGATTTGGGAGGCTTCTGGACGGCTAGGGTACGTCTGGAGTCGTAATGGTATGAATGCTTACGTTTTTCCACGAATTGGGTCTATTTATAGGTTAGTGTTGTTCATTCGTGCGACTGGACCATAAGTATGGTTCAGTCGTGCGATTGAACCATGCGGTTGATTCATCCGCACGACTGAGTGTTCAGTCGTGCGACTGAGCCAATCTTATGTGTCAATCATACGACTGATCCAGTCTCCTGGTTCAGTCGTGCGACTGAGTCAATCGTATGAAGTTATTCATGCGTGTGGTCCATTCGCATGGGCCATTCGCATGAGAACTTCATTAAGTTAAGTTTGAATGTTTCAATTAATATAACTTGATGTGTAACCATTCAAACAATCACAAACCCAATTAACCAATTCAATATCGACTCATTAATGAAATATTAGACATTACAAATCACAAACAATCAATATCATTTCATTAATCATTACACATTACATCATAATCAGACAACACAATCTATATTACATTTCAATCATGATCTAGGACATACATGCATCAACACTTAATATGCTTACAATTTTGGATCATTTACAACCATTTAATGAGTCAACTTTAAAAAAAACATCCATTCATTTTTAGGACCATCATATTACAAAGTTAGTAACCACTAAGACAAAATTTATAGTTTTTTCTTCCAATTGGAAGGAAAAACATAAATTCACCAAAGCACAGGACCTTAATGTGTAGTTTATTTCTTGAATTTAGTAGTTTTATTTCTTGAACTTTTAAGGAGAAGTTACTGCAATATCATTAAGAGCATCGATTATATATATATATATATATATATATCTATATATATATATATATATATAGGTATTATATCATATATAGATATATGTATATTATATATATTGTATATCTATAATATATACATATATATCTATATGATCTAATATAGACATATATATATGATATACCTTATATATCTATATTATACACATATATATATAATCAATATATATATATAACATACAGATTATAACATGACACATATATAATATATCATACACATTATATATTATATAATACCATACACATTATATATATACATAATATATATAATATTATATATATATATTATATATATCGATATATTACATCTATATATCATACTCCATATTATATATCGTATATAATATATATCTATATATATATACATATATATAATACATATATATCTATATATATATATATATATATATATATATATATATATATATTATATATAATATATATATATATATATATAGGAAGTGTTCCAATGAAAACCAATTATAACGCAAAACCATAAACCACTTCATAACCCTTGATTTTCTTGATCTATGGCTAGATTGTAGAGTGGCATGATTGTAATTAAATGATATTTAAAGGATTTGATTAAAAGCTTGCAAGGGTATTTCAGGAAAACTAAAATTAGTTTAACTTTGGAAAATGCTAGATACTTAACAATCTCCTAAAAATATGCATTCTCTCTCTCTCCTATCTTACCTCAAATTTTTCAAATTCCCCATGGTTGTTTTTTGTACCATTAATAAACTAGAAGGAAAAAAAGGTCAAAATGAAAATAACAAACAAGAGATCTAATAATCGATAACCTATTTGCAAAGTTTTGAAATATTTTTTTTTTAAATTTATTTAGTAGACATACTTACGTATATGTAAGCATAAATTTAAATAAGAAAATTGATAATAGATCTATTGACATACATACATGTAACAGCAAAAGCTACATATGAAAAGAACAAAACCATCGGTTGTTTATATTATGTAGCTCTAGTACATTCTTGATCTATCTCTCTCTTTAGTCTCATCTAAAATGTAAACATAATATGTAAACCTTTGTTTACATAAAAGTTAACCCACACGCTTACATATATGTATCTCACCTGCTTACATATATTCAATAACTAGTTTGTGTATTTTTACATATGTAACAACAAGTGTTACGTATATGTAACAAGGGTGTTACATATATGTAACAAAGATCTTCGTTTATGTAACACTAGTATAACGTATATGTAACAACAACCCTAAGTTTTCGTCTTGTTTAGTTTGTACCATTTTTCCATCATGTTGATCTCCATCTTCAAAGCTATGAAACTTACATATACGTACGTCACGAGTGGGTACATATACGTATTTTACCCATATACCTATTTTTCATCCAATTCATTGCCATCTTTATTAGAGTTACATATACGTAAGCGAGTTCATCATCATCATCATCTTCTTCTTCTTCTTCATCATCTTGATGTTACCAGTTCTATCCATATCTAACCCTATTCATATGACTTTTCTAAAGATAAAATTAGGTTACACTTCATCATCATCATCATATGTATTTTCTAATGACGAAATCATGTTACAATTATTAATAGCGATTAATAACGTTATATCATCTTTAGACGATAAAATAGAGACGATCTTGAAGCCCTCATTAGATTGAAGATTAACATAAACAATAAATACAATCGTTACAGGATAAATGGACAAGATGCATCCGATACGATTAAATCGCAGCTAAACAACATACATAATCTTCAAAATCATCATCATCTTCGAACTAGCAACCTGAACGAATCAAATATCATGTGCGATTAAAAATCTTGTTGAGCGATTTTCCATGGCGGCTCTTCATTTTTATCATGGAAGAAGAAAATGTGTGAATAATCATACTCCACAATTTTGCCTAGGAAGAATATTGTCAATCTATCATAAATAACAATGAAGACCATATATTTTTGGTCCACAATTGAACTAAACTTAGGAGAGAAATCAGCAATTTAAAAAGCATTAAAATTAAATGGATTTTAAAATTACCTAAACACCCTTTAGAGTACATAAAACAAAATAAAATCTAAATTATATGATTGGTTGATAGTAGTTTTTATGGTTTTCAATTAATATGAGTTTTTTCATTTGATCTCTCCCCTATGTATGTGTGTGTATGGTGTGTGTATATATATATATATATATATATATAATATATATATATATATATATATATATATATATATATATATATATATATATAGGGACCGATTCATTACAGGACTGTATTTTAAATGAGAACTACAAGAATCTTTTGTAACCATTGATTAGATTAATCTATGGTTGAGATTAAAGGGGGTAATAAAGTAAATTTTCAAGACAAAAAATTATGTAATTTTATATGAAAATGGTATATATGTAAATTGTCATCTGTCTTGTATATGGTAACCTGTTTCTTTTTGGTGGAATCCAGTCAATCAAATCCTCCCTAATTGAGAAACAAAAAAAAAGCAAAATTGAAGAAGCTTCCGGGATTACAAAGATTGTTCATTCAAGCTCGCAGTGTGGTCGTTGAAGTTGCGAAACAGGAAGTCGGCGTAAGTTTCTGCAATTATGTTAATTTTTGTTGATATTTGCAATTATAATTCTGAATGGTTTTGTAAAAACTTCAATTGATGATGAATCAAACATGCATTACTGATTTTGGTTTAAAATCATTATGAATTATTGTTCAATCTAGCCAAAAAAACGAGACTAATGTTATCATTGTTTGAGAAATTAATGGTTTGTGTGAATATACACAATGCGAATGGTATATTATATTTCAATTTGGGATTTGGTTGTGTAGATGTAGTATTTATTAGGGCGCTTTAGAATCTATGTTTTTTTGTTCTAATAGTGGGTAGTTTGAGCAATTTTTTTTTGGTAGTTGAACTTATTTGCCAAAGTGGTTTTACGTGTGTGTAAAACTGGGTATAAAGTTAGTAAAAATGATAGTTGGTTCCGTGTAACATAATTAAGTATGTATACGTATATGTAATTAGCAGATTAATTATTTAGTTGTGTATGTAGACGTATGTGTATACATGTGTTCCAACATCATAAAAAATGGATAGTTGTGACTGTTTGGTATATAATGTTTCAATTTGAGATTTGGATGTGAAACAAAGTTGGTACTTAGTGTGCTTCAGAACCAAAGCTTTGATGCAATAATATGAGTTAGTTCGTAAAATGTTTGTAACTGTACGTATGGGTAAATGTGAAAAATAGTAATCTTTGTATACGTATGTGTAATTGTGTGTGTTTCAAACTCTGAAAATAATATAGTTTACACTGTGAAATATAGTTGTATCTGTATCCTTTTATTTAAGAATCACAAACTCTAGTATATTTGTCTCACTACACGTATATGTAAATATGGGTTAAAAATTCATAACAAAGACATATGTCTCTATTTGGTATTAAAGAACGAGGGCAATTCAATATGTAGCACAATTAGTATTTACGTTGTATTTTTGTCTAGCTATACACCTTTAATTGAGTGTTTGATATAAATAAGATGTAAATTACTCTTACGACATTGACTAGTCATGTACAGACAGTTATCTATATGGATGTTTAGTTGTATATTAAATTGATATACAGGGGTCTGGAGTTAGCAAGACATGATTCATATAGGCATTACATAGGCATCCACAATCATATGCCATTACATAGGCATCGACAATCGATCTATGATGGATATGGAACGCGTGTTGAAGACATCGATCGCAAGTGTTTAACCCAAAACTTTTATTTGTTTGTTGATACATTCTGGATATTGTGTATAATCTTGTGAAAGGATTCAATCGATACTCGTTTTATAAGTTATCTAGTGATGTTGGATAATTGATTAGTGATTTTTAAAGGTATGTTGTGTTATCTTTTAATTTCATATGTATATGGAATATGATACAACCAGGTGTGAGGTTATAGGTGTTGGAATCTAGGGTTGGGGTTTAAAATCTTAGAAGTTAGGGTTCATGTAACAAAAAGTGAATTAACTTGTTAAAGGAAAGGTGTAATTTGGTTGGAAAATTTACACATGGGTGAAGAAGATGCTTATTAAGCAGGAAAAGTATTTGTAATAGTAGGGGTGTAAGTTGATCTGCATTTGAACATATATGTAAAATTGAAGGATTTTGCATTAAAAGTAATCTAATTGTTTCATTAATTGTAATAATAAGTCAGATTTACAAGAATCGTTGGAATAACATGTTTAAACTTTAACAACATGTTAGATTTATATTGTTTAATATTGAAATTATATAAATCGTATATCATCTCTACATAACCTAAAATGTTGTGTAGAGAAATTACATGAATATATAATAGTGTTTTGATGACTATTTTATATATTATACAGAGTACAATAATAAAAATGAAGTTTGTTTGGAGTTGATGATGACGGAAGAAAGAGGTTTGAGAAATTAGTTGTCGATGCTTACAAGGAATATACGAGAAGTAATAAAATGAAGAAAACTTAAAAATGTAGAAGAGGTGTTTTAAAAATAATCTGATGTGCTAAAATTCTCAGATCCTAAAAGAATTAAGTGATGTGGACATATACATATGAAAACAAAATGGCAAGTTATTGGATCCTGAAAAGAAGGAATTTGGACATAATATGTATGATGTTTATGAGTTATAAATTGAGAAGGAGACGAAAGAAAGCTTGACACAATATGCATGATGTTTAAATTTAAACACTTATTATGATATTCGATGTATAATATGATTAGTTGTTACATGTTTTTTATAATGTAAGTTATTGGCGGCTGGAAATTTTGTTACTACGTGATTTACATATATACAAGTAAATGGATATTAAAATTTTTGCTGCAAAATGATTTACACATATGTAAATTAGTTAATATTGAAAGTTTTATTAATAGAATACCTGTTTTTTTATCATGTAAGTTAGTGTTTGACATAGCATAATAGATATTAGTAATTTTGTTACTAGGTGAATTGCATTTCGTACAAAAATTTTGCAAGATATAGAGTTTGTACAAGTCATCACTAAATGAGAGATTCTATAACCATTTACCTGGTGAACACATTAAAGCATACTTACATATATGTAAAAATAGACAAATTTTAAGAAAACAAAAATTTCAGCTTACGATCATTTGAATAAACATAAAATGGATAAACTTACAATAGCAACAGTAGTATAAGTACTAAAATAGTTTCAGTTATACCCACAACAACAATCATTGAAAATAATAAAAAATTAATTTTTATTAATCAAATGATTCAGCATCCATTACAAAAAAACAAATAAGACTACTCTAGTTTCAAATGAAAATTCTTAGCATTATGATAACCGAAAGAATCGCAATAGCGACAAAAACGTTTCCTACTCTTTTTGATATGTGCCAGTGTAACCTTCATCAACAATAGTGACTTCATTAACCACTTGCTCCATTTGATTTTGGATAAAATCATCAATCGGGTTAACCGCCATATCAAAACCTTAACGGGACGACATTTCATGCAATATGAATCGAATTAGTTATAAAACATGATATGAACTAATGGAAATATACGAGATTATGAATCATTAACCTGTAATCGTCTTCAAAGGAAATTCTGATAGGATTTTGAAATAGAGAACAAAGATGTTCAATGGAAGGTGCGATCTTTTTCAGTTTAGCTTGATAATTCGAAACTAATTTCCCAAGAAATATGAATTAGGATGTGCAAATCAGATGAAATAATCGGATGTTGAAGATGAAAAAAATGATGAAGGTGTCTACAATCTCTTAAGGAAGGGAAATTGGATCAAACTTTGAAAACATTAACTTTCCTAATTAAAGATAATGAAAAAAGGAAAACAAGTAAATGCACAATTATAAAATAACATTAATACCCTTTAAGACTAAATTAAATATAAATAAAAATTATATTAATGAATGGTTAGGATTAATTCTCGCAGTTCTCGCAATCTTTACAAGTCCTGAAAAGATCCAACCCTATATATATATATATATATATATATATATATATATATATATATAATATAATATATATACTATATATATATATCTATATATTCTATATATATATATCTGTATATTTGTGTGTGTGTGTGTGGTGTGTGTGTGTGTGTGTGTGTGTGTGTGTGTGTGTGTGTGTGTGTTTGTGTGTGTGGTGTGTGTGTGTGTGTGTGTGTGTGTGTGTGTGTTTGTGTGTGTGTGTGTGTGTGTGTGTGTGTGGTGTGTGTGGTGTTTGTGTGTGTGGTTTGTGTGTGTGTGTGTGGTGTGTGTGTCCGGAGAGCGCTGGTTCTAATAAGAAGTTAATTTTTCTAAAAAGACTAAGAAAACCTTTTGAACATTAAGTTTTTTGGTTAAAATTCACAATAATAAAACCTTAAGATTTAAGTGAATGATAACGTCTATCTCTGAAATCCCACTCTTGTTGATTTTTTTACCCATTGATGATGATAGTTCATATCTGATGTTTTTTTGTATAATATTAGTCTGTCATGACTAAGTGAGTTAAAGTTTGACTCTCAACGGTCAAATTAAATTTACATAACACTGTTGTATTACATGGATTTCAATCACACTGATGATTATCATTTTTTTATCAATTGTTTGTTTTTTTGTGATTGTTGTCATCCTTTTTGATTCTAAACTTAGGGTTCTTCATCAGTGTTTCATTTGAAGTCAGTTTGTTTTCTAATTAATTTTACACGCCTTATAATTTTTTATACGATAATTAAAAATACCTACTCCATCAAATCAAGAATTGTTTTTTTTTTATTTTATATTGTTCTTCTATATCATATATTTTTTGAATAACGACACTTTATAAAATGAAACGGTACAATACAAGTCTTTAAAGCAACAGAATGTAAGAATGATTAAGATGTTGACATGTGTCTTTCTGATTAACATTAGGTTGAGGGTGAAATTGATAATGGTCATTCTTCTTAAATTTCACCTTATTATTAAATGTCTGTAACTTTTACATACGACATTCTTTTAAAAATTTACACCATAAAAACTAGGGGTGTTAAAAAAACCAAAATCTGAAGAAACAAAGCAGTAATCTATCTGTATCCGAAACCGAATAAACCGATCTGAATCCTTATTCGGATATTCGGATCGAATGTCATCTGAATCCAAATTCCTTATTAGGATTTGGGATTGTTTTTTGGATATCATAATTTTTTATTCAAGTTATTCAGATTATTCAAATATCCGGTTAATCCGAATAAAATTCAACTATGTTTCTAGCCCCAAAACTTATTACTAACTACTTAAACAATTATACAATATCTAATTGTTGTTCTAACTAATCTTCGTGTTTTATACAATTACTTATTATGTTTCAATTTTTAATTTGTGTTTAAGACTAATTTGTATTTTTTTATTTTGTATCTTTTATTTAAACTTGTAAAATTTTAAGAATAAAAAATTAGCAAACAAAAAAGAAATAAAAATAGGAAAACTATTATTTGGTTTATTCGGATTCTTCGAGTTTATCTGATTTGATTCGAATTGAATTTGCATAGATCCGAATCGAATAGAGATATCCTTATTCAGATCGGATCGGATAGATCATGAATTTTCAAATCCGAGTAATCAGATCTAAATAATCTGTTATATGATCTAATGAACACTCCTAATAAAAATGAGCATTTTTCTATCTATAAACGCATATAGTGTTTTATATAAAAAATGAAGTTTCTTCTTATGTTTTCTTAGCTCATTGTGTGTTTTTCGTAAGGCCACTGTGTAATTTAGTATTGATGAGGATTACAAAATTAAATGATTAGGATTACACAATAAACTAGAAATGTAAAAAGTTAACATGTTTCAACATAGTGTTATTCGATAATTATCAGGTTTATAACACAATGCATAACATAGTTGTCAACATTAGACACAGTGATCAACAGTAGACAGTGATCAACATAAGTCCGATTAAAGCTTATGTAAGCATTTGATTTCTTTATAGTTTACCTTCTCATTCCTCTTATAACTTTTCAAGTATGATGTTTTAAAATTCAGATTTATTTGTGCTAATTTCTATCAACATTAATATCGTTAACCATGAACCTTTTGTAGTTGTGACGTGTGTTTTTTATTGATGTTTGAAAGTCAATATTTTTAGCAGTTTTATTTTTTTATATAAACTTCTGCTTATTATGAATAGGCCCACCGCAAACTACAGGTTTATAACATTTTTGTTTATATATAAGTTTTTGAATGTAATCAACGACATATCAATTTCATATTTCTTATATAAATTTAGGGGTATTATCAACCCCCCTCAACGCGCGGATACACAACGTTTCGTCATTATTTTCATGTTTTTACGTCCCCGCTGCAAAGCGGGGGGGGGGGGGGGTTAATACTAGTTGAGATATAAATTTTAACTTTCTTTTTCTGTTTAACTCAAATATATTATTTTAATCCAAAAAATCATTTAAACTATTATTTTAATTTGTTATTTTGGTAAAGGGTTTCGTCTCAAATGCTTCCTTTTTTTAATTATTTAACATAGTTCTTTTTACCCGTAGCAACATACATATATATCACAATTTCATAAAAAAATAAAAAACTAAACCCAAAAGACACCCGCGACAACACGAGCCTCAAATTCTAGTTAAAGTACTAAGTTCGAAGCATGGCGTGCATTTTTGATTCCTTGGCCACGCAACATCATCACCTTTCTCAAACTCAAGGTACGTTTTAACCCTTTAAAACTAATAGTAGTTTAGTTATGTTTACACTTTATGCCACATTTTATTTATATTTTCACTTATATTTATTTGTTTTTTTTTTCTCTTATAACTTTTAAATTTTAATCACTAATATAATTTTGCTGCAAAATCTTATGTTTATACATCTACAAGTTATAAAGCACAAACGACGAAGGTTTTGATTATTACAATTTTATTTTCTATTACAATTTTTAAAATATGATATTTTATAAAAATCCAAAAAATTATCATTGTAAGGTACTTATTTTAATCAACATTAATAGTTTAACGTTTCATTATCTGTTGTTGTGACTTTCTTAATGTTCCGACTCTAGACATGAATTTCTCAAAAAAGTTTTGTTTTTCAGATAAGTATAAAAATATTTTCAATGGCCCCACCACAACGCACGACTTTGTGAAAGATTTGTTTTTTTATATAAAGTTTTGAACATTATCAACGAGTTTAATGTTTTCATTATTCTCATATAAAGTTATCTATGTTATTAAGGATTTACCGCCTGCTTAACGTGCGGGTTTGCGCCAACGTTTGACGTTGGTCCATTTCACTCTTTTATGTCGTCGTAGTAAAGAGCGCGTTAAAATACCAGTTTTTAACAATTTTAGTTTACGGATTAATAAAGATATTTTTATATTAATACAATATAGTAAAACGTTATATATACTAATATACACGTATTTATAATACAAGATATTAAAAGGGGTGAACTCAAAATGACATTGGGGAGAGAATGAAATGTTTTTATATAAAAAATAACAATGGGATAAACGAGTGATAACAACACAATGTCCAAGTTGATTATATATAATATGACGTATTGTGTCATAATTACCTGTAAATCTGTAATATTTACAATAATATATAAAACTTTGTAATTACAAGAAATTTGTGTTTTCAGCGTGAAACGTTCAAATTAAATTTAAGAATCTTTTGAATACTTTGTGTCAATATAGAAATTTATAATCACAAGAAATTTGTTTTTTCAATGTGAAACGGTCAAATTAAATTTAAGAATCTTTTAAATACTAATCACCATTTTCATAACTATGAGTTATATTAAAATATAATAATAATAATGATAATAATACTAAAATGACAATTACGACCTAACATTGAATAATAAATGTATTTTTTTATGTTAAATAATGTAATGAAGAAATGATTAATAATAAACACATATTACGCTAGTTATTTTCAAGCAATTGTTTATTAAAACTTAATTTATTCCTACGAATGAAATTTGAAAGACTTCTAGAAAGCTGAAATCTTTAATGTCACTAAAAATTATTTTACCCATCAAAATTTGTATTGTTCCTTCATAAGCGATTTTAGTACTCTCATTATAATCTGAATCTGAATATCATCATAATAACTACGTTACTCGGCATTAGTACTTTTAAAAGTATCCCAATTTCAACTTAATGGTTTTTATAGATAATAGTTTGTTGAATTTTTAGTGGAACCCTTTTAAAAATGCTATTTTTGTTTAAATAATGGTTTGTTGAATTTGTTCGTCCTAGTTTATAATTTTATTTAAAACAATTTATTTTTATGGAGTAGGTAATAAGTATAGTTAAAAGAATATACTTTTTTCTATACGTAGAGAAGAGTTGTTATTAGTATTATGATTATTGTTTATGATAGTATATATTATTAAAGTATCAAACATTAACTTTAGTAGGTTTTGGGATTCAACATATGACAATAGATGCATGCGTATAAAACATACATATGTACAAAGATTAATATATACCTATGTCCACAGATACATACATATGCGTATAGATACATACACAAGATTGCACAAGAATGATACTTATAGGTTTATGATGATTTTAGAAGATTATGTCAGTTTAGCTAATGATGTGTTATAAAGACGTTGTCACAAACAATGTTTTAGTAACAAATTTAGTAAGTGCCCACTATAGAATATCCTAGGTGAATATTGTTATCGATTTGAAGACTAAAAGTTTTTTTTAACTCTATTCAAATAGGTAAACAAATAAAGTCAACAATGTCACTATAAACAAATTTTATAGTCTTCAATAATCTTTAAAGCCTAAAAGAACCTCCTAGTACATCAACAAGAAATCAATTACATTGCGAAAACTTAAGTTGTAAAAATCTTTAAAGTTACACCATGATCGAATAGTGTTTTACAACTTTATAATAATACATATGGCCATGTAACCCAATAACATTGGTATTATCACTTACAAGTGTAATGTGAGTCTAAATTATTTAAATTTAGGCTATATGGTGGTTATTAGGTGTAAGAAAATGTGAAAGAAACAATATTATAGTAAGAGCATATTATAGTTTGTACCCTCTAAAATTAAATTTTCATTTTTGAGGCATAATTTAGAAAAAAATCATTTGTATAACTCATCTGATTTTGTTATTTATGACACATCTAGTTTTTTTTATTTTCTATAACTATATTAGGTCAAAATATAAAGTGGCAAAATAGGAATAATTTAAAAATAATAGTTTGAGATTCATTGTTTTTGGGGTAGAAACCAACATGGGCTTTATAATTAAATAATTATCTTATATAATATAAATCTTCTTTTTATAATATTTCAATTGTTTTCATACCCCTTTCTTTGTTTGCATTTAAATAACATTACTTTTATATTATATCATCTATTCAATAACCCAAATAATATTTAAATTATTTATTTTCAAATAAGAGATGTGGCTGGCTTCATGCTCCAACCTAATTTAACTTTTCTTTTACCGGACTTCAACCCATTTATTAACCAAAATACATAATATTCTCCCACTTTAATAGTTGATAATTAAAGCCCAACATTAAATTATTTATTTTTTCCTTTTTAATATATTTTTATTTATTTTAATATTTTAGACAATCTTGAGAATACTATGAACAAAATTGCTTTTTAACATCTAAACAACCACAAATTTCCATACATCTCAAAAATTCAACTTTATCTTCTCATACCACCCCATTATTCCTCAATAATCCAATTTATTTTTTTAATTAATTTTTAAAAAATTATTGATCATCTTCCTCATACTGTACACTCCCTCATCTTCATAATTTCTTTGAAATTTCTGCAAATTTTCAAATGAAAAATAATCTGTTTTCATGTTTTTGTGTTCTTTGATCTTTATTTCTTTGTTCTAAAATGATTTCCAATCTTCAATCCTTCTTATTTCATTTTTCTTCTGTGGGTTTTGGGTTTTAAATTCTATTAAAAAACTGTAAAATCTCATTAAATTTGAGATTTCATGTGAAGATCATATAAAGTAAATGTGTTCTTGCTGAACTTTTCACTTTTATTATAATCTTCTTGTTTGATGATTGAACAAAAGATGAATAATAGTGAGATTACAGTAGTTGCATCAGAAGCCCCTAAGCCCACCACCACCACCACCATCCCTCAATCCATCACCAACCAATTGGCTACATCATCTCCGCCGTACCCGGCGGCGCCACCGCCGGCCGGAGCAACACCCTTGCCGGAGAAGAAGAAAAGAGGCAGACCCAGAAAGTACAGTTCAGATCAACCCATCATCAAGGCTTTATCTCCAAAGCCCATATCATCTGCTGCAATCATCTGCTGCACCCCGGTCATCGATTTCTCCACGGAAAAAGTGGCAAACTCCGGCCAACCACCCGGCGGAAAAACATGAACACCAACCACCACCACCCAAAGAGGTTGAACCTTTAGGTAATAAAGATTGTCTTTTGATGCTAAAGTTGGAGTCTTTATGTATATATGTGTAGTGGGTGGTGTTTGAGATGATCAACAGTTTCAAGATTTTGAAGGGGTTTGATTGGAGTGGGACCTAAGTGAATAGAACCCTTCCAATTTAGATCTTTATGTCAAATAGATGGTTCTAGAACCCTTTTAAAGGGCGGTATAATACCGTATAATACGGTGTAGTAAATGTGTTCGTCCCGATACGAGTGATGGCTATAGTGTCATCATCGATATCGATATTAGTGTAGATTTAGGAGTAGGTTTAAAGGGCGTATGAGTTGATGGAAAATATTGTTCTTTTGTGTGTTTGGAAGTTGGGTGTGTGAATTAGGTGAATCTTGAAACAGATGATTCTAGTTTTGTTGCTTCCCTTTTGGGATATACATACATACATACATTCTTATATATGTATATGTGACAAGAAATGAACAGAAAAGAGGATAAAGATAGGGTTTTATTGAATCTTTTTGACAAAATTAAGGTTTTAAGAACTATAATTACATGTATTGTTGGGTCACTCTCTCAAGAATCAAGATTTTGCTTTTATTATGTTGTGGGGTTTGTTTGTTGGGTCCAATTTTTTGTCTGTCAAACAGTGGGGTTTCTTGGATATTTTCTGTCTGTCACAGATTTGGGATTTGGTGTCATTGTTATGTCAAATGTTGTGAAAAGTTTATCTGTTTTGTATAAGCGATGTAACGACTTGCATTGATTATTGTTTTTGGTCAGGCGATTGGGTTTCAAGCTCGGTTGGTGCTAACTTCATGCCTCATATCATCAACGTCAACACGGGAGAGGTAAACTTCAGTTCATTTGACCCGTTCGGGTTTTTGAAACTGTATATGTGCATACTCATGTAATTTGATATCAGTTTTGAATAACTTTGAGTGCAATTAGTAGTTATCTTTGTTGAATATATTTATTTTCGGTTCCATTAGGATGTGATGATGAAGGTAATATCCTTCTCTCAACAAGGACCCGTGCGATATGCATTCTGTCTGCTAATGGTGTAATTTCCAGTGTTACCATTCGCCAGCCCGACTCCTCTGGTGGTACATTGACTTATGAGGTGACAAATTGATCTGTTATCGCTAATCGTTTTATTGGTCATGTAAAATTTTGACATTTTATTCTTAAGGGTCGTTTTGAGATACTTTCGTTGGCGGGCTCTTTTATCCCGTCTGAGAGTGGAGGAATAAGAAACAGATCAGGCGGGATGAGTGTTTCTCTGTCAAGCCCTGATGGGCGGGTCGTTGGCGGCAGTGTGGCTGGTCTTCTGGTGGCCGCCAGCCCCGTGCAGGTAGTTTTCCAACTTCGTTTGATTGTACTTGCAGAGTTGCAGTTTCATACTTACAGAATTCATTCTTTTATTTTTTCGCGTGTTTGTTATAAACCAGATTATCGTAGGAAGTTTCTTGACGGGCGTCCAGCAGGAACAGAAAACGACCAAGAAGCAGAAACCCGAAAACATAACGATCACAATCCCGACTACAGCTGCAGTTCCGATTCCAGTTCCAGTCTCAACATCAGCACTGGTTCCAGTGCCTGCACCGGCTTCTGAGGCCAACGAGTCGATTTCTGCTAAACAAAATATTTCATCGCCTTCATATCGCGGAGATAATTGGTCATCCTATAATGCTCCCGAGTCGCGGAATAAGCCTACTGACATCAATGTGAGCCTTGAGTAGTAACTTACAACAGATGAATCTGTTAGTTCATAATTTGGTTGTTTGTATGTAAAAACTCATTTCTGACTGTTTTTAGTTTAAAGTTTGATGGGTCATAGGAGATTTGATGATTAGAATTAGTTTTTTAGTACAAGTTTAATGTTTTCATAATCATCATTATCTGGTGTTTGTCTGTAAGATGATTTGGCTTTTTCTGGTTCATTTGAGTTAATTTAGTAAAAATTTGAATCCTAGAAGTTTTTTTTCTTAGTGCAAGTAGGTTTTTTTATATGTTTTTAATGTGTTATATATATTATAGGGGATAGTTGTGAGTGGAGGAAGGTTAAATGTTAATATTTGTCTGTATATATGTAAAACATTGCTCATCCTTATTAATTTTTTAAATAATTTTTAGTCGTTATGACTTGTGAGTAAAGTAGAGAGAAAAACTAATGATAAAGTTATAAAATAATATGCGTAACTGAAAATGATAGAAAAAAAATTAATGATTTCTAGTGTAATTATAAGAATAAGTAATAGAATGCAAATGGTTTAGACCATGGATAATGGTTAATGCCCTCGTAAGAGACATTTTCTGTCACACAACGCCAAATCATCACTTAATGTTACTCTTTTTAGCCAAAAAACATAGATAATGGTTAATGGCTCTTCAATCATTACTCAATTATGAGATATATGATACTATTATTGTGGAAACGTCACACACATGCACGGGCGGTGTAAGGGCGTTTTCATGATGCTATAACGCTCACTTAATCCCCCATTACGTTTGGTCTTATAGCCACATGTCCCGCTCAGTGTATATATGGGGGAGTTATCAAAGGTAAAGTCGGTTTTATTGCTAGTATTATCGTGCCAGATTACTCTTCTAACCCAATTAAGCCTTCATCTCCGTCTTGTATCATCTTTGTTGCTTCTACAATTCAGCATGGAGATCGCCTCCATCCCTCATCCTCTTGTCACCTCACTCTATGCTTGCTTCCATCGCAATCCTGCCTTAACCAGTCTTGTACATTTAATTTTAAGAGGAAGCATGTTTTTACATTGTTCATGATTATGACATATTTAATTCATGCATGGGAACTCAAAGAAAACCAAATAAATTAATTCATAAGCTGGCTATTTATCGAAGAGATTGTAGTTAATGGTATCAAGGTGTTTATTTTAAAGTTAATTGCTAAGAATTCAAGTTTCATTTTAAGTAAAAAAAGATATGGATGGTTACAATTAGGGCTGCAAACGAACTGAACGTTCAACGAACAGTTTGTGAACCGTCCGGCGGGAAGTTCGTTTATGTTCGTTCGTTTATTAAATGAACGAACACGAAAACGAAAATTCCGTTCGTTTAGTTAAACGAACGAACATGAACACAAGCCGCGTTCGTTCATTTATGTTCGAGAACGTTCGATAATGTGTTCGTTAATGTTCGTTCGTGAACGTTTGATAATGTGTTCGTTAAGGTGTTCGTTTAAATTTTTAATTTTTATGTCGGTTATTTTTTAGACTATTATTTCAAGTATTTTTTGATATTTATGTTAACTACTTATTTATTTTTGATTGATTTTGTGTAATGTTTGTAATAAAAAATGTAAATTTTATTTTAAAATAAGTCTATAAAAAATTTGTATTCGTTTGTGTTCATTAGCTTCTTTGTGTTCGTTATGTTCATGAACAGTTGTTTGTGTTCGTTTGCTTTTGTTTGTGTTCGTTTGCTTTTGTTTGTGTTCATTTACGTTCGGTAAGTGTTCGTGAACAGTTCATGAACATGTTCATATTCTTAATGAACGAACAAGAACAAGAAATTCGGTAAGTGTTCGTGAACAGTTCATGAACAAGTTTACTTCTTAACGAACACGAACAAGGCCTTGTTCGTGTTTGTTCGGTTCGTTTGCAGCCCTAGTTATAATATTTTTGAAGCAACTAAATGTGTACAAGTAATATAGTGAAATCACAGTTGATAAATTTTAGGTGTTATACTTTTATTAATCTTGTAAATAATATAGTAGTGGGTCATCCCATGTAATGCATCGAGTGTCACCGAGGATATTTTCCGACTGGCTTAAATACTTATTATATTTCAGTATTATTATTTAAATAGTTAATAATTACATACTTAAGTATTTAAATAAGATAATACTTAATTTAAATAAGATATATATATATATATATATAGATATATATATGCAACTTAAATTTTAACTGAAATCAAAACATGTGATATATAATATACTAGGTTATAGTCTTGTATTATACGGAGCTGTATAATTTAAATTAAATATTTTTTTAATATATACAAAATAAAAACATTTAAACTACAAACAAAAAAAAAAATAGAATTGTAAGCTCTCAATTAACTCCAGTTCATGTCTAACTTATGTTTTGTAGAAAACACAAATAGGCAAAAATTTTATCTTAAACTATACACTTTACACAGTTATACAATACCTTTAACATATGGCTCCTAGCTTCAAAAGTCATCACTATTCTATGCTCTAACAAACCACCTAATTGTAGTTTTCTAATAACCACAACCTAACCATTAGACCAATACATCAAAAGTTTAAAAACATTTCTTGTTTTTTTAAAAAAATCTAATTTAAATAAAATTACATAAAGATTATTTAGATAAAATATTATAAACAAAACTGTGCAGTTTATTTTTTGTTTAAGATAATGAATAAATATTATCTAAGAAAAATCTAATTATAATGTTAAATGAAATATTATAATAAAAATATAAAAATATAAAAGGTTACTTGCCACATTTTTACCATGAACTTTGAGTTTTATAAATTGAGATTTTGTTAGAAATTGTTGAGATAGTTTTGCTTCAAGTATGTAAGATATATATGGTTTGAAAGATATTTTGATAAATTTTAAAATTAAAGGTCATATTAGTAATCTTAAGTGGTTAAATGGTTAATTATAGAAGGATTGAATAGAAAAACTTTTGTGTGGTTAAATTTGATAGTTACCGTGACATCAAATGTAATCATTTATTAGAATAAAGATTTGTTAATTTTTCGCAGCAACTTTTAATATTACATATACCATTATGATGTGCTTATCCTTACACATGCTAATCGAGCCCCTCAACGTGCAACCAAAACTTTCAAAGTACGTCACCATTGTGACTGCTTAAATGTATCTACATACGAAACCAATCAGAGCCAAATAGAATATATATTTTTTTCTCACAACAACATAATGTTTTTTTATTTTGATTATACCTTAGTTGCGTGTTTATTTTTACCTACGTTTTAATATAAACTTTATTTAAAACCAACTAGTTAACACTTTTTTCTAACCGGGACACACATTCTTCGCTCTACTTATATAATTTCATGGAAAAAACAGTTAGTATTTTAGTATATTTTATGTGTAATAATTGATGTTTAAGATATATTAAATAATTTTTAAAATAATTGTTTCTTTCAAAATCAATGCTAATTATAATATGAATAGATAAATAAATTCTTAATTTAATCTGAAAATTTCTTTTATAACTATTATATGTGATGTAGGACTCCAATAAAGAAGCAAGGCCATGTGAACTAAAGTAAAGCTGGTCAAGGAGGTAATATCTCACAATAATTACAATAATTTAAACAAACGATACATGACAAAAATCTAAGTATCGTATAATATTTTAATTTTTGTTTGTACAAACAGATTTTGTTTTCTTAAGGGTGTTTTAATGAAAATAATATTAATATTTAATTTATCGATAAAAAATATATTATTATTTAATAATTCATTGTGATTCACAAAGAAAAAATGGAAAAATAACCAATAATTGTATTAGGTTTATGAATCATATCGTTATTTTGATTATCATATCATTTTCTTACCTTTTTCCGTTTGTGCATTTATTGTTGGACTTTAAAGGCTTCAATGGTGTGTGACATGTTGTAGGTGGTGGTGAAGATAACCGGTATTGGAGTATCATATAGAGGGAGATGTTGGATTTAATGGTGTTGAGCGTAATAGGAATGCGGGTTTACTGACTTACTCAACGGTTCGATATCTTTAAATTTTATTTTTCATATAAAATTATTAATTTTTTTATTTGATCATTATACTAGATGTGGAAAGAAAATGACAAATTTGCACCTCATGTGAGAGATAAATAACTGATATAACTGTATATTTAGACGAAAGTTAGTGTAAAGGACAACAGATGTGCATATATGTAAGAAAAGTACATTGGACGTAATTATAAAAACTAAATGGCATACCATATAATTTCATATATTAATAAAGGACACAACTTGTAATTTACTCAATTATTAAAAAAATAAGTTTTTTTCCAACTTTAAACATAAATAAATATAATTAACTATTGTTAGTATATATTAATATATTGTTTATTATGTTTGCGTTCTATAACGTGAGAGCATAGAATAAACAAAACCACGTTCAAACATGAGCAAATTAAGATACACGATGAATCGATACTCAAAAGTTTGATGCTTTCGTATAATGCTCACACAGAGTATACACGCTCGTCAATACGTATTCCATTACCAGACAATATCAGTTACCCACCTTCATCTATTATTAAATAAGTTACATTTGCTTTAAAACATCTCCTTGATTAACATTTAACTCACACAACCTACTCTCTCTAAGACAACTAATTTACAATGACATGATAATATAAGCTCATTTATGTGGATATAGTTATAAGCATCCATACATGTGACTCATTTACACAAAGACGATCATGTAAAGTCATGGGTGGTAGACTAACGTTTATTAAATGAGTGCTTAATAGCTTACCCCTTTACTATTTTCTCTCTTTAGGGCTCCTAAGAAGGTTCTTAATGACCTGGAAAAAATAAGAAAAAGATTTTGGTGGGGAGGAAGTACTTGTGATAACTCAAAAAAAATTCATTGGGTAAAATGGTCAAAAGTGACTTCATCTAAACAAAACGAAGGACCAGGGGTGAGTAGTTTACATGCTATGAACATTGCCTTACTGACTAGATGGATATGGAGATTTAATAGATAGAAATATTTATGTTGGAGAAAAGTTATTTTGGCTATCCACTCATACAAGTCTACGGTTTGGAATATTGTTCCGGTCAAGAAAAATGGTGCTAGCTTATGGAAAGAGATATACAATGTGGAAAGGGATCTTAAAAATTACAACATTGAGGTTAATAACTCTTTGCAAGTGGTGTCAGGAAAATGTGAAAACATAAGGTTTTGGTTGGATAGATGGATTGGTGAAAAACCAATATGTATTCAATTCTTCTTTTTTTTTTTCAATATTGAAGAGGAAAAGAATGTTAAATTAAAGGATTGTTTCATTGAAGAGAACAACACAATTACTTTGAAATGGAGATGGCATTCGGTACAACTGAATATGGATGAAAGTAGGGAACTTACTAACTACTTGAATGTTCTTTCTAAATTTCAGGTTTATGGAGCAGCAGGAAGACCTCCGGACAGATGGGTTTGGGTCGATTATGGTGATAGAGATGTGAAATTTACAACTAATAGCATCAAGACTAAGATAGACAACTTTGATATTATGGCCCCAAAAGATACTGTTAGGACCTGGTATTTGAACGAAATACCTAGTGATTAGCGTGTTAAACCAACTCAAATAGTGCGGAATCCTATTTGATTGGCGATCCAATCAGTGAGAACACACGATGAATCAATCAAGAATTGAAATCAACGTCAGAAATCGATTAGGAATCGATCTGATGTGTTCTGTGAACTTGGAGAACGATTTGGGAGGCTTCTGGACGGCTAGGGTACGTCTGGAATCGTAATGGGATGAATGCTTCCGTTTTTCCACGAATTGGGTCTATTTATAGGTTAGTATTGTTCAATCGTGCGACTGGGCCATAAGTATGGTTCAGTCGTGCGATTGAACCATGCGGTTGATTCATCCGCACGACTGAGTGTTCAGTCGTGCGATTGAGTCAATCTTATGTGTCAATCATACGACTGATCCAGTCTCCTGGTTCAGTCGTGCGATTGAGTCAATCGTATGAAGTTATTCATGCGTGTGGTCCATTCGCATGGGCCATTCGCATGAGAACTTCATTAAGTTAAGTTTGAATGTTTTAATTAATATAACATAATGTGCAATCATTCAAACAATCATAAACCCAATCAATTCAATCACGACTCATTAATGAAATATTAAACATCACAAGTAACAAACAATTCATATCATTTCATTAATCGATACTATTACATCATAATCAGACAGACAAGATTTATTACATTACAACTCATGATCTAGGGACATACATGCATCAACAAACTCCCCCTTGGACCTAGATCTATCTAATCTCTTGTCTTTTGCATCACCTCCTTATACTTCTTGTACTTCTCCTCTTTAGTGACTCCTGCGTGTATCTCAAACGCAAAGCAAAGTCGTATAACGTTTTGGAACTGGAGGGCTTGTACAATGTCTTGTGTGTCATAGAACAGTGGCCACTTGTATAATGTGTAGACATCATTAGCAGACAAGTTGGTTAGCCACATCGGGTCGAATACCCTGATAGTATCCATTTGGCCCTCTTTATTCAGAACTATGACAGCTTCAGCAGTTCTCCAATCATAGTACCACCATTTGAAGTGTGGAGTGAAGTCCTGTGGCATTTCCCTGAGAGGGATTCTCGACATAGTGCGCGGAGGACTCCACTTCAACACAATCTTGGGCTTGCCAGTAATGGCATCAACCTCAGACCTTCTTATGTACCTCATAGGCTGTTGTGGTCTGAAGTTAACCCATCTGGTGTGGTACTCTTTCTTCAGGGCAGCCTCGAACTAGCCTGACATCTTTCTTGGGTCAGCATACAGCAGCTTTAGCTTAGCCAGCTGGTTGAGCTCAAAACCAGGTAGAGTCTTCAGATCATGTGGAAACCTGAAGTACTCTATGCCCTGTTCCCTCTTAACTGCATACGCGTTAAGGTCATCAAAATAAGCCCATGAGATAATCCTGCCTGACACCTTATGGTGTTTCTTGACTCTGTAGAGCTTGGTGTAGGCATCTTTCTTTGGTGCAGCACGCTGGGCTCTTACTTCTTCAAAACAGGCAGCCCACTCAGCCTTGCGAATGTCTACATCATCATTGGAGGCTTGGGTGTTCCTTCAGTCTTTTCAGTTTCCTGCTCCATCTTGTCTAGTACCTCAAACGTATCACTGACTAGGGATTCACCCAGATTGGGGACCACATTACCCTCGGTGTCAGCATACTGAGGGTACTCTTCTGCAGTAATATCTTCAACCTCAACTTCATCAATGTCATTTAGTTCTTCATCACTGGTTGAATCAACTGTTGGAGCATCCTTGACTATTTCATCAGGATTGAGTCTGAACATCTCTGCCAGTTGCTCATCAGATAGGTCATGAATTATTTCCCCTTCTTCAGGGGTATAACTCACAGACCTTCTGACAATCCCTTGCAGATCAAGAATCATGGTTAATTGAGTCTTGACCATTTGAAGGGGAGCAAAGTCAAACTCATCCCTTTGAAAGTTTGGATCTGTTTGATATAAACATTCAACACGTAAACCATTAGTAAGTAATCAAACAGAATTATATCAACTTAATATATAAACATTCAACACACTTGTTTTTCATTACATGATTCAAATACAAAATAAATAAATACATAAGACATCTAATCTGTACTTTTGTCTTGAATCATGGGCGTGTCGCTCGGAGGAGCAGAAGTGGTGGATGACTGGTCCTGTCGATGCTTAGATCTTCGTTCTTGACCAGAAGCAGAGGCCGACGCAGCCGCATCCCCTCCTTTGCTTCGTCATCATCTCTACCTTCTGTCCTTTCTTCCTCAGTCTCTTCCTCATCATCATCATCTTCCTCATCATCATCATCATCTTCATCATCACCATCTCCATCATCCCCGTCACCCTCCTTTAGCTTCAAGGGCTCATCCTTCGACCCCTTTAACCTCAGCATAATCGTCTTGTTGGTCGTCTCCAACTCCTCTATACGTTTGACGGACTGGGCCTGCTGGTCCTGGAGTTGGGACACCTCGACTCTCTGAGCATCGATTAGCTGGTTCTGCTGGTCTATCACCCGAGCCTGCTCTGCCATCTGCTGAGACTGGGCAGCAGTCAGGTCGGTCAGCTGGCGGATCTGCGCCGCCTTCTCCTCATCTGCAGCGAGCAGGCGCATCACCATACGGTTAAGCGCTGACAGTTGCTCCTCTACCCCGATGTGAGGTAGAGTAGATCCATAAACATGTGGTGGTTGGGCTGAGGGTCCAGCATGATGTGAGGTGGTGGTGGTAGTAGCAGTGGTGAATATGGGTTAGTAAGCTGGTGCTGGTGATGTAGGTGTGAATGGTAAGGTGGTGGATGGGAAGGATACAGTGGTGGTAGGTAAGGTGGTGGATGTGGTAGTGAAGTAGTGGATGTGGTGGCTGTGGTGATGGGTGGTATGTCAGTGGAGGTGGTAGTGGTGGCTGTGGTGGTGGAAGTAGTGGCAGCAGTGGTAACGAAGGTCAGGCGACGCTTCTTCTTCTTCAATCCATGGGGTTGAGCCATCCGCTTCCTCCTAGTCCCGGTGGAAGTGGATGCTCCCCCTGCAGCTCTGCCCACTGAACCCGGAACATAGTTCGGGTCAGTCTCTCTCTCTGAGGAGTCCCGAGGGTGTTCACCAACCACCCTAAGCCCGTGGTCTGTGGGAACAACTTTGCTTCCCACAGTCCTAGTGAGGGGCTCCTCATCTGACTCCTCCTCCTCTTGATCACCAGCTACAAACTCCTGATGAAAACCGGCCATCTCAGCAACCTCTCCGGCAGTGGCTGACCCCGGGGGAATAACGTCTGAATCAGTGCCTCTAGGTGGAGCAGGCATATCATCCCCGGCGTCGCCGCTATCATCATCATCTGAGTCAGTATCTGGTATAGCAATATGCTCAACATCTGAATCACTGTCATCGTGGCGCCACTTTCTCTTGGCTGGCGCCACATAATCAGCACGGGCCAGATGCCCAAACAGCCTCCTGACAGGGGGCTTCACCTGCTTCCCCCTGTATACCTTCGTCCGGCCTAGCGTAGTGTCATCCATGACCTCAAGAACAACAGCATCATTCTTCACCTTTGGCAGGGAGGGGAGCTTCTGGTCAATGATCATCTGCATAAATCTGGGGTACATACAGAAGCCTTCCTTCCCTTTCCCCTCGATGTTCTCCACCAGGTAGGTGAATATCATCTTGGAGAAGCTGAACGGGTGGTTCAGCACCAACGCAACATACGCGTTCTGGATCTGGTCGGAAAGCTCATCAAAACCTCCCTTCCTGGAAGCTATACACTTTAGCAGCACGTGCGCAAGATACTTAAGCTGGGGACAGAGGTTACTCTTGTTGAGTACCCCAGCATTATGTCCCCAGAGTACTTGGCTCTCATGAAACATCCTCTGACAGTGAGGGGGTGTAGACGAGTAGGACAATCAGCATCATCCCCTAACTGTAGAACAATCCTCAAATCCTCCTCTGATACGGTGATAGCCTCACCAAAGATCGTACTCCTGATGCAATGAGGCTCAGAGGATCTATCAACAGTCGCGCCTTCCCAGAAGGCCTGCTGCACTGATCTATACGGCGTGCATGGTGTAGCGATAGCATGAGCGATCCTGGATCTCAACAAAAACGTAATAATGCCTGAGAAGTCAGCTGCGTTCCTGGATGTCAAATCCAGATGAGCACATATGTTGTGCTTGGTGCTCATGTTCCATCGACTCGCCATCTGTAACACATAACAATATAAACATTAGTTCCACTGGCTACAAGTATAATGAAACACTTAAACTTTGAGTAGAATGTCTTTGTCATACGATTGAGGGTGTGCGACTGAAGACAATCGTGCGACTGAACAGTGCGATTGATCTCATGCGTACGACTGAGTGTGCGACTGGACTCATGCGCATGTACTCTTATGCGGTTACACCAGTCGTGCGACTGAGTCTCATTCGCATGGTTCAGTCGTGCGGTTAAGTAAATCGCCCCCTTCAGTCGTGCGACTGAAGTTCATCCAGACGACCAGTCGCCTGTCTCAGTTGTTCAGTCGCCAATCGTTCGAAACTTCACAAACTAAGTCTTTTAACTCAATTAACCGGTTCATTAGACTCGCATTCTCGTTACTAATAACCTATTTGACTTAATTTTAACGTTTTGCTTGGTTTTAATAGGTTATTAGGGCTTTCTTGTCTCGGTTCAAGTTTCACAGTCGAACAATCCCAATTAGGGTTCCAATCTTCTGTTTTTGATGAAAGAAGACTTCAAACTACCTGTATGATGAATGGCGAACGTCAGTAACTCACAATCAACGGTAAAACTAGGGCAAATAAAATTTTGGCAGCGTAACGGTAGGGAGTGCGATTTAGGGGCGATTTGAGGGTGATGAGTCTCTGCGACCGACTCCACCTCTATTTATACCAACCCTAGATCCAATCGTGCGACTGAGTTCATACGCACCTTTCAGTCGTGCGAGTGGGACTCAGTCGTGCGATTGGGTCAGTCGCCCTTCTCCAGTCGTCCGACTGGATTTCAGTCGTGCGACTGACTCACTCGTTCGCACTTAAGCCTCCGACTGGACTAATCGTATGGGCCATTCGGTTTGATGGTCCATACTCATAGTTCATTCGTGCGAATGGACTCCATTCGTATGGTTAGTCCATACGTATGGTCCATTCGTGCGAATGGGTCATACTTAGTTAATTTTCTGCCATTTTGACCAATTTACACTTAAAACCCCTTTTAACTTTAAGAAATTAACATTATGAACCTTTGATCATCTTAGACATGATCATCTTATCTGGGAAACATTTTGATCACCTCAGACGTGACCATTTTTATCTCGAAAACATTTTGATCACCTCAGACGTGATCCTTTTAAAACACTTTGTCACCTCAGACGTGACTATTTTAACCTTTCAAAGCACATATGGTCATCTCAGACATGACCCTTTTAGTAAGTTGATTCCTTCTGATTTTCCTGATGTAGCCCGACACACGACTAAAATTAAAATTAAAACAACTAACTAATTTAAGAACTTAAACAAATTACATAAACAGACATATTTTTGGCTTTTTGTGAGAGATAAATCCAGAGATTGATATCTACGGGATTTGGTTCGGGAGTAGATAGCTTCAACTTAGATTGATCATATCTGAATCAATTCAATTTTGGAATCATACAGGTAAGTCAAATCATTTGGGACTTGTTATTAAAACTTTTGGTGCTCAAATTCTCGGTGTTCATCCAGAGTCGTTAGCAACTTAAGGAAATCATACTGAAACTCTTAGATTTTCACATTGATTTGAACCTTTGAGAATGTAGCCACAATGATTGTCAGTATGGTTGTCCACTTAAATCCATACACAGACTTTTGACATAGACTGGTGACTGATTTAGGTTTACTTATTTCAACTAACATTTGTGGATCCCACACTTATATGGTAATCAACATTCCTCAGGAGCTTTGGAGCGGTCTACAGGTATTATTACAAGAAGAGACTATTCTTAGAGCTTTCAAAGAGAAGCCTGTCCTCAGGTCAGTGCCATCGCATAGCAGAGAGGCGGCAAACAACAATGAATTCTAGAATATCTAGGTTATGCTTATCCTCAGGTCAGTGCCATCGCACAGCAGAGAGGCACACAACCTATCTCCTTGCTAGAGCAGCTTATTTTATTTTGCACAAAATGCACCAACAACATAAGTCATTAGCTTTATTGCATTTGTCTTTCATTTCTTTTTCTTGCTTTGCTCTAATTATGGTCATCCGCACACATTTGTGGCGTTTAATTGCTCATTACCCCTTATTGGAATATTGTTGATTGTGTTAACCAGTGATAAGATGGAATCCCACAGTCAGTTGAACAACTTAGTTTGATCTTGAGATCACCAATCAGGTCTAATTGTCTATTGTGTTGAATCTACCAACATATCATTTGTGGTCTAGCAGCCTCTAAGTCTACTTTTTTGTGTCACCTTAGGAGTTGCCAGTTTTCTATCATCTTTCCTTTTTATATTGCTCAGACTACACAGACTTATACTTTGAACTTTTGCATCTTGTCAAAACTTACATTTTTAAAGTCCCTCTTGATTTGTTCCTGTGTACTATCATTTTCCAAAGATATTGAATCGGTATCACAGACACAATCTACCTTATTTCAGCTAGTTACTCCTTCTCCCTCATTTTTTTTTATGTTAATTTGCTGACATATTCTCCCCCTAAAATACTGAAATCATTTCTGGTTTAATTATTTTAGGATTTTCATAAACAGCAAAATAACATGAGTTTAAATAAAATAAAATAAATTAGACAAATAAAATAAAATAAAATAAACTTTAACTAAACTACATCGGACTACACGTTATCATCATCAGGAATTACCTCACTTTTCTTTTTAACGCCATTGACCTCTAGCAAATATTGAAAACGTGGTTTATCAAAGGCTTTAGTATAGAGGTCAGCGCGTTGAAAATCAGTATTAATTTTAACCACATCAATTAAGTTCTTTTCAAAGCAATCTCTTATGAAATGGTATTTAATACCGATGTGTTTGGTCTTAGGATGTTGGACCGGATTTTTAGTTACTGCAATTGCAGCAGAGTTATCAACAAAAATAGGAGTAGATGAGAATTTTAAACCGTAATCCCGCATTTGCTGTTGAATCCAGATGATTTGAGAACAGCAACTTGCAGCAGCAACATATTCGGCTTCACAGGTTGACAATGCAACCGATGTCTGCTTCTTACACTGCCAGGTAACTAATCTTCTCCCAAAGAATTGACACCCCGCTGATGTAGACTTGTAGTTCATCTTGCAGCCCCCGTAATCCGAGTCACTATACGCGGTAAGCTCAAAGTCATCATCATGAGGATACCACAATCCAAGTGTGGGTGTACCCTTCAGATAACGAAAAATCCTCTTGACCCCGATCAGATGGTTGACCTTTGGTTTAGCCTGATATCTAGAACATAGACATGTAGCATACATAATATCAGGTCTTGAGGCAGTGAGATACATGAGGGATCCAATCATTCCTCGGTACATAGTGGCATCTACTAGATCTCCATTCTCATCAGGTGCTATATCATGATTCGTAGCAAGTGGAGTCCCAGCAGCAGAAGCATTCTCCATGTCAAAGCGACTGAGAATGTCTCCTACATACTTGGTCTGATGTAGAAAGATTCCATTAGGTGTTTGATCCACCTGTAACCCGAGAAAGAACTTCATCTCCCCCATAGCACTCATCTCAAACTCTTTCTTCATCCTAAGAGCTTCTTCACGCAACTTGAGAATGAAGTCATTTATATCCAGCTTTATAAGCATTTCATTCTGTCTAAGGTTAGACACGAATGAAGCCCACTAATCAGGCAATCCGTCTGCGAAGTTGCTTACTTTCTCTTCCATAGTCGTTTCCACTCCATGTGTATGCAATTCGCTCATCAAGTGGTAGAATCTGTCTATGACTTAGTCTAAACTCTCATTACCAATTGATGAGAAGTTATCGAATTCCTTCTTTAACTCCTTTGCCTTGATTGCCTTCAATGACGCATTCCCATCATATCTCTTCTCTAGCTCATCCCACAGTTTCTTGGACTGTTTGTTCTCTGAATACTGGTGGAATATATCTTTGGGGATAGACTGAGTGATCAATGCATAAACCCTTTTCTCTGCATTGTACTTTACTTTCTGTGCGTCTGTCATCCCACTTAACGTTAATTTAACTCCATCAGCTCCCACCGGTGTACTGTAACCGACCTCAATAGCTTCCCACAGATTAGGATCTACTCCATTGAGGTAGATCTCAAAACGTTGTTTCCAGTGGGGAAACTCATCTAAAGTCAAGAGCTTTGGTGGTTTATTGTGATTACCCACCTCACTCTCAAGCAACAGCAGGTTCTGAATCCTTGAGTCCTTCCCAGCAGTAAAGGCTGACATTTGATCTTTCATGGCTAATAAACTTAGAATCTAATCAAACAAACTTCCACTGATGCGACTGAAGGATGCGAATGGTCTAATCGTGCGTATGAACTCTGCGATTGGTTCAACCGTGCGACTGAACTGGGCGATTGGTTCAGTCGTGCGAATGAAACTTGTGCGTATGAGTTATGCGAACGAACGGTTCGGTCGGCCGAATGAGGGTGCGACTAGGTCCAATCGTGCGAATGAGCAATGCGAATGGAGTCCAGTCGTGCGAATGGGTCACTCGTGCGACTGAAGCTGCTGTTTTGCGAAAATTTCTAGGTTTGACGGGTTTCAGCCGTAAAAATTCGAAATTTCACAAATCCTAATCGCCTAGGTCCGTAGAAACTGAACTTCGATGGGCAGGGAACGTCCAAGATCACTTTTGATGCCAAAGATTGCGTTTTTCGTGCAAAAACACAAACTTTTATGCAATCTTGATTGAATCAACACGTAATCAAGAGCCAAAGCTCTGATACCACTTGTTAGGACCTGGTATTTGAACGAAATACCTAGTGATTAGCGTGTTAAACCAACTCAAATAGTGCGGAATCCTATTTGATTGGCGATCCAATCAGTGAGAACACACGATGAATCAATCAAGAATTGAAATCAACGTCAGAAATCGATTAGGAATCGATCTGATGTGTTCTGTGAACTTGGAGAACGATTTGGGAGGCTTCTGGACGGCTAGGGTACGTCTGGAATCGTAATGGGATCAATGCTTCCGTTTTTCCACGAATTGGGTCTATTTATAGGTTAGTATTGTTCAATCGTGCGACTGGGCCATAAGTATGGTTCAGTCGTGCGATTGAACCATGCGGTTGATTCATCCGCACGACTGAGTGTTCAGTCGTGCGATTGAGTCAATCTTATGTGTCAATCATACGACTGATCCAGTCTCCTGGTTCAGTCGTGCGATTGAGTCAATCGTATGAAGTTATTCATGCGTGTGGTCCATTCGCATGGGCCATTCGCATGAGAACTTCATTAAGTTAAGTTTGAATGTTTTAATTAATATAACATAATGTGCAATCATTCAAACAATCATAAACCCAATCAATTCAATCACGACTCATTAAAGAAATATTAAACATCACAAGTAACAAACAATTCATATCATTTCATTAATCGATACTATTACATCATAATCAGACAGACAAGATTTATTACATTACAACTCATGATCTAGGGACATACATGCATCAACAGATACTATTGATTGGAACAACTGGACTCCCATTAAAGTTAATATTCTTATTTGAAAGGCTAATCAAGATAGAACCCTTACGAGGTTGGCTATTTCAAGAAAAGGCATCCATGTTCCATCCATCATGTGTCCTCTATGTGATAAAGTTCCGGAATCACATGACCATTTGTTCATCGTGTGTCACATTTTTAATCACTCATGGGGGATTATCATCAAATGGTTGAAAATTATATATAGAGTCTTGCAACGGACAATTTCTATAAACGATTGAATCAAACGGTCGAACAACAAATGCTCTGGGATACAGAACTCATCACCTGATCCACTCGCTGGGCAGCCCAATAAGCCTCGATACAACAATCACCACGAAACTCAATTGGCATTCCAAAGGCACCTCTTAATATGCCGAAACTAAGATAGCAATGGTGTTAAACTCAGAGAAAAATAAAGGATTTTGGGTAATTTCACTCTGCTTCTTCATTCCATCCAAACACATTACATAAACTAGGAAAACGAGAAAACTACCCACGTACACATGCACTTAGGGAAATATGGAAAAGTGGGGTACCAACTAGCATAACATGAAATAATAAAAAATTAGAAAACTAATTAAAATAAAAAGAAATAACATCTGCATGTGCTTGAAATACAAGGATTGCTTGGCCAACTATTTCTGCATAGCAGGGTCGGGTCAAATGAAACTGACCCACTTTTGACATGTTCCCAGTGCGAGATCAACAACGGCTAGTGGGACGATCGGGCCATCATTCTCCTTCGGTTGAGAAGAGATTTCCCTCAAACTTGGCAACGGGTCGTCGGGATCATGATAAGGTTGTAAATCAGCTATGTTGAAAGTGGCTGCCACTCCAAAATTTTCTGAAACAGTTATCGTTGACTTTGGCTAAAAATTTTGAATGGCCCATTAGATCGGGGTCGCTTGGCTGAACGTCGCTTGGTTTCATGACAATGCAACAGTGCCTTTGTTCATCTTTCCTGACTTTGTGTTTAATGATGAAACTGAAATTTTGTAGAAATTCTACCCATTTAGCGTGTCTTGGTTGCAGTTTGTGTTGCCCTTAAATGAATTTAAGTGCCTCATGGTCGGAGTGTAAAACAAATTCCTTGGCGATAAGATAATGTTGCCAGTGATCCAAGGCACGGACAAGTGCATAAAACTCCTTGTCATATGTGGAATATCAACGCTTGGCATCATTGAGTTTTCACTAAAATAAGCAACGGGTTGACCTAGTTAGGACAACAACGCCAATCCCGACACCTGATGCATCATATTCTACCTCAAAAACTTCATCAAAGCAAGGTAAAGCAAGTACCAGAGTGGGCGAAAGCTACTTCTTAAGCTCCTCGAAAGCAGCCTGAGCGTGTGGATTCCACTCGAAATGCTTTAAATTAGTGAGCTCAGTTAGGGGAGCCACTATGGTACTGAAATTTTTGATGAATCGCCTATAAAAGGATGCAAGCCCGTGAAAACTACAAACTTGCTGAATTGATTGTGGAACTGGTCAGTCGCAAATGGTTTGCACTTTCTTTTCATCTACCTGAATTCCTTGGCCGGAAACCAGATAACCCAAAAAAGTGACCTGAATGAGAAAAACTCACATTTTGCCTAGTTGCCATAGAGTTGTTCTCGCTCCAATACCTCAAACAACTGTTGCAGGTGGGTTTGATGTTCAGCTTCTAACCTGCTATATATAAGGATGCCATCAAAATAAACCACTACGAACTTTCCCAAGAATGGCTTTAAAACATGATTCATAAGTCACATGAAAGTTCTGGCGGCGTTTGACAAACCGAAAAGGCATCACTAGCCACTCATACAATCCATCTTTTGTCTTAAAGGCAGTCTTCCACTCATCTCCTTCGCATATGCAACTTTGATGATAACCACTCCTCAAATCAACCTTTGAGAATACAATCGACCCATGTAATTCGTCCAAGAGGTCGTTTAATCGAAGAATATGAAAACGATACTTGATGGTTATTTTGTTTATAGACCTACTATCCATACACATACTCCATTCACTAGTCTTCTTAGGAACAAGTAAAGTAGGAAGAATACATGGACTAAGGGACTCCCGAATAAGTCCTTTCTCGAGTAAACCATCTACTTGCTTCCGTATCTCGACTGTTTCCTGCGGATTGGCCTGGTAGGCTTGTTTATTAGGTAGACGGACCCTAGAATCAGATCTATTTTATGCTGGATTGATCGAAGAGGTAGTAACCCAGCATGTATCTCGTTGGGAAATACATGCGAATAGGAATCCAACAGGGTTCGGGCGAGAGGGTTCGATCTTCATTTTGTTCAGCTTTCAACAAGGTGGTTATCTTCATTTTCCTCTAAACCAACAAGGATTAATTCTTTAAAAACATTCAGCTCCTTTTGTTCAGCTTTCAACAAGGTGGTTAAAGGTAATATGGGCTTAGGTAGTGTGGAGCTTGGGACAATTGGTGTTAGCACGATCTTGAAGGAATATATGTAAGTCCTGCCAATACTCAAATTTAACAAAACACGATGAGAAACTTGAATGCCTTTACCTTAATTAAGCCACTAAATGACGTAAGGAGACGGGTGTGCTTCGGTGGGTAAACCCAATTTAGAAACCATTGTCTGTGAGGCCACATTGGCGCAGCTCCCACCACCGATGATCATTGTACAGACTTTGTTGGCGACGGTGCACTGAGTGTGAAAGATGGCCTCTCGTTGTGCGTTGGTATTCTGATCAGCAATGGTGTTAAGGACCTGCTAAACGACTAAAAATTCCCTTTCATCGGGTCCTAGAAAACTCTCTTTAGACTCATTGATATTCGGTTCATCATCCATGTGGGTTTTGGTATGCATCTAGTGGTCACACGACTCAAAATCTACCAAAGTGACGACCTTCTTGTTTGGACACTCATAGGCAATATGTCTGATGCCTTGACACCGAAAACATCGTTGAGAACTTGTGGAGGAGTTGAGGATTATTCCTCCCCCCCCCCCCCCCCCCCCCCCCATTGAAGTGGGCTTTGAAGTTAGTGTTGGTTTGAATTGGGCGGTAGGTTTATTGGGGGTTCGAGTAGGCTCAGATTTTCCTTTGTTTCCTTGTTGCACATCCACCTTGTGGGCCAACATAGTCAATTCTTCAAGGGTCGAATAGGGATAAAGCTCCACAACATGAGCAATTTTTAATTCCAACCCTCCTAAATACCGTACCAATGTCTATGGACCGTCTTCAAGCAAGTCACATTCCGTAATAAGGTGCTCGAACTCTCGGGTGTATTCCTCAGTAGTCTTGGTTCCTTGCTTGAGAGCATGGAGTTGTGAAAACTAGCTTGGACGTAATAAGTTGGGAGGAACTTATGTTTCAGTGGTTTCTTCATCTTAGGCCACATTTTCACCTTCTCTTTGCCCAATCATTCTCGTTTTGTGCATATTTTCTGAGGTTAAGTGCGACAACCTTCACTTTATTTTTCTCGGTTTGTTTGCTTGTAATCAAACACCCGCTCCACTGTATTGAGTCATTCCACAAACTCGTCAGGGTGGTCGAGTCGACCATCATACTCATGGATATCTACCTTGACGTCATTCGAATACCTAGTACCAGATCCTTCTTTGTCACAAGTCTTGATCCTCGGGTAAGGTGTTTAGTGTCATCTTCGTCACGGCCTAAAATGGTTAATTCTCGAATCAGCTCTTGCATTGTCTGAATCTACTGTTGCATATCCCGTTTATCAGCCTCGAGAGTCTCAATGATCTTCTTCAAATCGGTACTGCTCCTCGTATCCATTGGGTGTAATTTGTAGATTGGTAAATAGAGAAAACAAAAACCAACAAGAGAGTAGCCTGGCTCTGATACCAAGATGATATATAGAGTCTTGCAGTGGAAAATTCTATAGACAATTGAATCAAACGGTCGAACAACGAATGCTTCGGGATACAGAACTCACCACCCGATCTACTTGCTGGGCAGCCCAATAAGCCTCGATACAACAATAACCACAAAACTCAATTGGGATTCCTAAGACACCTCTTAATTGCCAAAATTAAGATTGCATTGGTATTAAACTCAAATAGAATAATAAAGGATTTTAGGTAATTTCACGCTGCTTCTTCATTTCATCCAAACACATTTCATTAACTGGGAAAACAAGAAAACTACCCAAGTACACATGCACTTAGGGAAATATGGAAAAGTGGGTACCAACTAGCATAACATGAAATAATTAAAAATTAGAAAACTAATAAAGATAAAAAATAACATCTGCATGTGCTTGAAATACGTGGATTGCTTAGCCGACTACTCTGCATGGCTGGGTTGGGTCGAATGAAACTGACCCAGTTTTGACCCGTTCCTGGTGCGGGATCAACAACGGCTAGTGGGACGATCGGGCCATCATATACGCTTTTTCTTTTGAAGATATTATGAGAGTTTAAAACTCGATGGCAGAAGACAAAGCCTAAAAGAAGCTTATTCAAGCCATTATAATGACAGCTTGTTGGTGCATTTGAAAAGCAAGAAATGATCGGGTTTTTAATGGCAAACATTCCTTGGTGGAAAACCTATTTGGAGAGGTCAAGTCAATGTCTTATCTATGGATCAACAATCGTTTGCATAAGATTAAGGTAGAATGAAACAAATGGTGATCTTCAACATTAATATGTAGTTTTTTTTTCTCCTTTTGTTTCTTTCTGTTTATATTGTTTATATAGCCTCTGGCTAGTTTTTTATTATATCATATTGCCGTTCAAAAAAAATGTAAAGCCATCTATACAAATCCATACACACCAACTTACTACTATAACATGTATACATAAACTCACTTCCAACACAAATTCCATGTGGAGTCATTCAATTTACTAAAACACAACTCATCACACATGCAAAGTACATACTTGTTTTAAAACGCAATGCATGTCATGATCATTATCCATAGATTAACTTTTCATGTAATAACACACTTTAATAACACATCAAAAGGTTATAAAGCATAACCTAAACCCCACACCCATACCACACATTAATCACTGAAACATCAGTACATCACACTTTACAACACTAGTTTGCATAACCCAACCACCAGTTTAACATACATACTGCGCATTACACAAACACATAATCTAGAGTAATTAATTAACATCGCTAGCATCCTAATTATATCCGACCATCAAAACAACCGTGAAATCACACTTTTTAAGCAACATTTGGTTTTAAACACAGCTCACACATGACCCCGTTTACCAACTTTAAAACCATTAGATACACACACACATACTTGAATCAACCCAAAAACATTGAAAACATTAAAGGAAGTGCATATAGAACACGCCTTGAGGGAATACCACTTAGGTAGCTTTCTTCGCGCTCATTTGACCTGATTTGGCTCAAAATAACACTCACCGTCACATGTATCCGCGTCTAACCACCACAAATCGCGGTAATTATGTTGTCTTCGATTGGTGAGCCACCACCACATCCCTCACAACTACAATGAGGGAGAGGATTAAGGATTTGGGTTGTTACAATGTCATCCATAATACTTAGAATTTGAACGAGGGTTTTCCATCCCAACACACTTATCCACACACATATTTAGTTAATTAAGTATAAATTAACTAATTAACACACTTAAATAATCCCACATTTAATTTGTCACACACTTTAGTTAGTTATAACATAATCAACCCCACACACAAGGTTAAAGTTGGTCACACTCACACAACACATGCACAAGTTTGATTTGTTAAAAATTTATGACTCCCGTTAAAGATACCGGATGGGAGGAGAGAAGAGAAAGAAAGCGGTGATGTGACGCTAGTCAGAGGCGTCCAGATATTCACAGCACCAAGAATGATTTTAAGGATTTAGGGGGGGGGGGGGGGGTGGTTAGAGGTGATCCAAAACCATAATAAAGAAAAGAAGCAGAAAACACATAAAATACATGCAATAATTAATAATAAAATTCAAATAACACATGTTGAAATCACAAAACACATAAAAGATGATCATATTTTACTTGAAGATGATAAAATGTTTGCTTATTTTGACTGTAAAAAGAACAATCAAGCAGGTTTCTCATAAGTGTTCTTCTCTCTGAACTCTTGAATGGCACTTCTTATCATCCCATCCACATTGCTGCTTACAAAAAGGTGAGTACCATCCAAGATGTGAATAATGAACTTCTGTGATTGCGGCAATGAAGCGTTGTAGTTGATTATAAATTGAGCCATCGGTATGTCGCTGCAACAACAAGAAAGTAACAGCGAGTTCTATTACGGTTTGTAAAACTAGCAACAAAAATGTAGATTTGGACAGTTAAGTGTCTTACCATGAAATAAAGATTCCTTTGGCTGCATGTACCATGATGTTGAAATGCAGATGCAATGTTTTAGTAGTAAACTGCAATAGCAACATATGCAAAGTCGGTTTCAAAAGATCAATAGATGAAAATATTGTTGCCCAAAATGAATGAAAGAAAAACTAGTCAAACCATCATTCTTCAAAGGAATTAAAGAACACGAACACAACACAAATACTTATTCATGTCAAATATCTCAACCCTAAACCGGACACACTAATAAACTGTATAACCAGAACATGTCCCATATCTAAACAAGTCAACCGGGATGGCGGGTTGTAAATGTGTTGTAATCAAGTTAAACACGTCATAGACAGGTTGGTGTGTTGCAGTAAATGGGTTACAAGAGGACTTAACCAGCCAAAGCTCGGCTCGAGGTTGATTTGGCTACACTGTTTTTAAGTTTACATAAATTACTCTTTATAAAGATGATTCAAAATACTATAGGAAAATAAAAGAAAACAGAGAACAAAATGTAAAAAGCATAAGAATTTAAACAAAAACTATGGTTTTTGGGAAGGAAACATGCATCAAAACACAGTAAGGAAAAATGAAAAATTAACCGAAACTTGACATACGAGACAACAACTTTAAGCCCTCGAAATCAAGCGCACCGATTTGTTCATTCGAATAAGCAGCTTCATTTTCTTCAAAGTTCAAGAAAATATTCATTCATCAATCAACCCCCAAAATCCACAGATAGCTGCTAAGCAATTGAACTGTTGAACTTAAACCTCACACTGTCGCACTAAGGTTGAATCTATGGACAAGGATGATATGTATAAAAATAAAAACTTACAGGAAGTGAAAGTTGTAGCCTTTGATGATAAATCAATGGATGATGGTGTTGAATCGATGATTGATAACGATGAATGAAGAGTGGACTCTGGAGGGGATAATCGATTTAGGGCACGGGGATTGTGGGTGTGGTTGCCTGAGAAGAATGATTTTAGGTTCTCCCTTTAACTTTTACAGCGGGGCAACAAATTGAAAAATATATTAAAACTGAAAAAATAAAATAAGATCTAACCAGGCTCCTTAAGCCAGGCTCACGAGACTAGACGATTATTGAATGCAAAGCTTGGGCTCGGGCTCAATAACTAAAAGAGTCATATTTTAGTCTCGAGATCAAGCTCAGCTCGTTCGAGCTATTTACTGATGCGATCTTGAGTAGCTCTCGAGCTACCTTGACTTGCTTACATTCCTAACCCGGACATGAACAGGTCAACCGAACATGACCTATTCATTAAACGCTTTAAGAGTATTTCTGTGTGGTGTTGGTGTCATGTTTTTGGTCACATAAGGAATTTCCACCCCCAAAATGAAACCGAAGACCCGATCCTATCCAGATTTTTTTATCCTGAAGAGTGGCTAAAATAACATGATTTCAAATTCTTCCCAACATTGTGAATTTGAATGAACAAAGTATGTAGCATTGTAGCAACCAATTCTATAAATCTGATACCAAATAAATGGAAGAACTTGATACCAAATTCAAAGTTAGAACAAAAAACAAAAATCTGACTTGCAGATGACTGAATTAAAGCTACCATGATGCAAACCTTTGTTATGAACTTATGACAATAAAATTTGTAATCCATGGCTACAGTTCTCTGTACCGAACTTATTGATCATAATCATCAAATGAGATTTTCTACATATAAAAAGACCAAACAGAAATGGAATCTGATCAACAAAATGTACTGATGAACAAACTTTGAAAAAAGGAGAATCGACCCTATATTTCTAGATGAAAACATTACCGATTACGATAAGGAAATTAACAAATGACACTGATATTTTATGGATTCTCTAACATCCACAATAGATAATCAACTTTTGCGTAGAAATCTATGAGAGAAATGAATCAAGAAGGAGATAGCGAGGAAAATCAACAGATAGCTGGAGATGCAGGTAAATTACAGTCTCTGTACTATTTCACAATTGCGCTCTTCTAATGCCATTGATCTTTCTTTAGGGTGTTGATGGTCCAGGTCAAGCTAACTATGCTTTCGGGGAATGACGAACTTAATTGGTCGGGTTGGGTGGGTCGGCTGCACTAGTTGAATCTACTGATCTGCCGGTTTTGGCGATATAGTGGTTAGAACCCATTGTTTTAACTTTTTTCTACATCATTAGTTTGGATTAAAACTCACAAAACGATAAAGATGATTCTTTATTATAATGCGTCTACTATATATTTAGAAAAAAAAATAAAGATTAAATGACCGGTTCAATATACAAGATTGGTTTCAAGTTTCTAAACGTTCGTAAACTTTCAACCAACAGTCCTAAAAAACCGAACCGTATGGATCTCAAACAGTAGGTCTTACTTCAGTTTGAGCAGTTCAGTTAGTTGCAACTATTTATGAATACTCCTGCGTTTGGATGCATGATAATGAGGTCATATATGCTATGACAAACTGGTCAAATTTTAGAAAGAGTACCAAGTACTTTTTAGAATATTACATATTGTACCTAGAAATTATCCCTAGCAAAACAAGCAGGTCAGGTCGTGTGGAGTGAGGGGTCATGCTGGATTCGGGTAAAAAATATGATATTTTTGTTTGGGTCAGAACGAGCGAACACCAGAATGGGTGGTACGGGTCAAAATGGGCTGTTAATAAAGATGAAATGATGAATTAAACTGTTACTTGCTGGTGGCATACCACAAATACTAATAATCAACATTACCATCAACAAGTGCAACTTGGTTTTAAAAATAGCGCCTGAGGCGCGCTTAAGGCATGAGGCTCTAGAGGCAATCAGGAAAACGCCTCAGGGCTTTGAGGCGGCGCCTCATGCACATCTAGGTCAACATTGGTCTAGATTGGGGTATGTAAAAGGATGATACATAGAAATAACCAAAGGGATGATGAGATAATGAATGAAATACATGGTTAAAAAGCCAATATGTAAAAACATTTAGACAAATGCAACTTTTGGCTGTGCATTTGGCTTATTTTGTTGTACATAGAACAACACCTCACATACGTGAGGCTCTTGCCTCATGCCTCACACATAGCGCCTCGGCTTTTCAGACTTAAACGCCTCGGAGCGCCTAACGCTTTTTAAAACCAAGAAGTGCAATATTAATAACAAAATTAACAACAGTGAGTCAAATGAACATATATATACCCAAATTAACCACAAATTCAGATTAAATATGCCGTACTGGATAATTTTTAACTCTAAAACTTCATAAAAAATAACCCTAATAATCACAAGATAACCTGCAAGTTCATAAACCTCAGAAAATTCAAGAACCCCAATTAACAAAATTTGAATTGCTTATACTTGATAAACTTTTGTGCATAACTACAATTGCAATTTCGTAAGGATACCTAATAACATGGTAATAAGGCAATTAAGCAACATATGAACACAATAGTTCATTTCGAAGAGGTTTCTAACTGCGATCATTGAGTTCTAATCCTCCATAACTCTCAAATTTCAGTTCTTAACCAAACCCATCATCCATAATTCCGTATCAACAAATTCACAATCTTTAAAGATAACAAATGGGTATCTTAAATCTGAACTCACCAATTGCGAAGATCAGAGGAAGAAGGAAATTATTATGGTTAAATTGTTGGATCCAAGAGAACGACGAGATTCAGCTTCACCTTTTGCTGCGATCTTTAGATAATTCCAAAAATCGTTGAAGCTAAAAAAACCCTAATTTGATAGTAAGCTTCGATTACCGGAAGCGACCTATCAGTAGCAAAAACTTACAGACCCAAATTTATATTAGAAGTTAGAACATTATATTGCAAGTCCAAATGAGTATGGCTGCTTGACGGCATCTAAATCAGGTTTTCAATGGTTTAAATGTTTGAATGGTTTAACGCTTAATGGTTCAGACTGTTTGTTTCGCAAGCAAATATCTTAATGGTTCAGACATTTGAATCTGAATCGTTAAGCATTATACTAATGTTAAATGGTTAAGACCTCTTATCTGAATTAGTCAGACATTTGTCTTTAAATAGTTAAGCGATATACTAGCTCTTAATGGTTCAGACCTTTTATTGATTCAACACTTAATGGTTCAAACATCTTATTGGTTCAGTACTTAATCATTCAGAACTTGCCAAACAACCCCTTAATGTTACGTGACAAATAACTTGGGGTTTCTTTTGTAATTGTTGTATTGTCAAAGGGCTATTGTGTAACAATTAGCTAAGGGATTTGTACTTAAACGAATCTGGTTAATGAAGATGATAGGTATTGATTTTGAGGGTAACATCCTTTCTCTTTTGTGTTTTCTTCTTCTCTTTTATCTTTAGCTATTGATTGTTCTTGATTAAAATTGTGTTTATAACACTAAAACAGTTAGACGAGGACAAGTATCGTTTTTTTCTAAAATTAACCAATGTATTATTAACCTAGTTGGTTTAATCAACGATTATACAAAACTAGTTCTTGGACTAATCGCCTCGGTTGATAGTCGGTTTCCGCTATTCAAAAATCCTAACCTATCAAACTGGTTTCGAGTCATAACCTATACAGTAATTAGTAATTGGTTAAAAAGCCGGTTGTTTTTTACAAAAATTAATTTTTAATAAAGATCATTTTGATGGTAGATACATAGACTAAATTGAAAAAACTTTATATTCAACTTTTTAAAATATTAAAAACTAAAAAACATGATTGCGATATGAAAAACCAACGTACGAGTGGTAGGAAAGATGAAGGATTTGAGAAGACTATAGTGAATGCGTATGATGGTTTGCACATTATGGATGAGTATGACTATACCTACAAATATTTCACAAGGTAATGTAGTGTGCAAATATTACGTTTTTAGCGTTATTATGAGTTTTGAGAGCTAGATATGTGTTATGATTAAACCAATACACTCAATATATATTTATAGTGACATATGAGGGTAAAATATCAAAAGAACAACTACAATCCAATCTCAACTACTATATAGCGATCAATCCCGACTACTATTTTTCACCAACTGCTATAAAGAGTTAACTGATTTTTATATGATATTCAATTTGTGATGAGGAAATGAGGAACTAGGTAAAAACAAACAGTTTCAATAAGTTAGACATCGGTTTTTACAAGAATAGTTATAATCAGTATTAGGTAGGATTTTAGACCCGGTCGATTAATCACTCTTTTTTTTGCACCTTTAGCTACTATTGCCCCCTTTAACTAGAAATTTTAGATCAAGTCAAAATGGGAAAAGTAACGGGTCAAACCAGATTGCAGACAAAACAAAACCGTTCTAAAATAAGTATCAATTTAGTTCAGGTCAAAGCAAATTATATTCAAAATGTGCCTAGATTGAAATGAGACGTATTATGAGATGAATATCAAATGGCAAAATACCATATCTATAAGAACATAATTAATAAGATGGACATAAAATAACAATCAAGTGTGCCCCAGATTGCATTATAAAAAACCATGACAAATGAATACCGTTATGAATCTGAAGAACCACAATTGTTCTGCAATTCTTGAAACACAACAAAATCAAAATGATAATAATGATACAACAACAAATGATTTTGTAACTGAAAATCTATCCTCACAATCTAAGCCTAAGTATGAGTTGGCACCTAATTCGCCTCTGGTTCATCTTCAAGCCTACATTTCATCATCTTCCAACGAGTTATAGATCATCCTACAATGAAAAGACAACCGATTATAAGGATCTAATGAACTCATGGGTCCATAGGAACCCATTGGATGGAGAACATCCTGAATGAGCATAGCATGAATAATCAGTGAAAATTTAAAATGTATTTACCAAAACAAGGTGATGAAGAGAAGAAAAACAAGATATCCGAGTTTGAAAAGCCGTTGCTTCTTTTCCCAATTGAGCTGGTTAAAAATCTCCGTGACATCCACAAGATGTTCTTTTCGAGTGTACCTAATAATATAAAATTAGATACGATCATTACACCCATGGAATAAAGTCACACACGAAGCCTTTAAATGGGTAACACGCTGGTAAGTGCCTGATTCTCTCTAGCATAACAAAGGTCTCGGGTTTGAATTTTTTAACCCCTTGAAGGCCACATGCACGCAGGCTGCATTTCACCTGGTCCAATTGGTTAGCAGGGTGTTGGGCTGGCCTTTTATGGATTCTCATGGTTAGCAAAAAAAGGTTTACATATGAATGGCAAATTTTATGCATATCATTAAGAGAAATCATCATATATTTCATTCGGTCAGATAAAAGTATCATCTTCTTTTGGGACATCCCATGAAAGTGGCAACATTTCCTTATTATTACATGATTTCAAGTTATTTGCTCGTTGACATGATTACAGATTAGTTGATGACCCATGATTTGCAACCACATATTCCCTTAATGTGCATTCAATATACATAAAGAATAATCCTAAGTTACATGCCTACTAGATGAGATGATTACAAAGGCAGTTTATCATCACCAACATTGTACCAAGTAAAGGTAAACGAGACTTACAATCTCACGTTGTAGTAAAGATATGGCAATGCAAGAAGAAACATCACCCAATGCCCCGTGAGAAGATATAACAAGCATAAGACGCCATGTGTTATGAATTCAGGTAATATCACAAAGTTGATCCGAGATGCAGAGTCATAAGGGTTAATGTAATCAAACTCTAAATCAGCAAAGCACATAAGCTGCAAGATAAAAAAAAAGTTACAACCATTCCAAGCCCTAGAAATTAATAAATTATGGATCCAAAATACAAAGTATTTGCTGATTAATAGATTAACTGCAGTTCACACCCAACCTAAAGATTTGCTTACAAAATTGCAACTTTCTACATACAGATACATCACATAAGATTTTACTTCAATGTCATCATTTGCAAAAGGCTTTATAGTGGTCAAAACATGTAATCTTCTTCAACTTCCATGCCTTATTAATGGTTGTTCTTTGAGTTATCGTCTTCTAGAGCAGTTTAAATGGGGAAGGAAACTTCTAATACGACATGAAAATAATCAGGTTTCTGATTGTCACAACTCATACAGTGAGTTAAATCAACTAGTCGTGTTGGTTGACCTGTTTAACCTATTAATTAAACGGGTGGTGTTTGGGTTGACCATGCCATAACCATAACCAAGCCGAGTAAATCCCATCCATAGAACAACTATTAATAGGGTCTGAGGAGGGTGGGATGTAGGCAAACTTTACCTCTATCCTAGGGGATAGAGAGGTCGCTTTTAGCAAGACCCTGCACTCCACACACATAATAGGACCTTGGTTTTAAAATGCGCGCATAATGCGTGACGCGCCTGATGCGCCAATGTGAGCGCATCGCAACATCTAATGCGTTGCGTTTCCATGATGCGCCCCTGATGCGCCGATGCGCCCCTGATGCGCTGATGCGCAAGATGCACCTTGATGCGTGCATTATGAACTGCTATGTTTTTTCTTCAATTTTGGACCTGGGTCGAATCTTTTCAACATGAGTATGGGTGTAACCTCTCAACATTAGGGTGTGTTGTTTCATATCTGTGTTTATGTAATATATTTACATGTGTTAAACTCTTGTTTCAATAGTTTGTGCGTAGTGTAATAGTCTTGAATTTGGTTTTTCATGTTAAAGTATGTTTTATGAGTGTGTTAATAAGTAGTTTTTATGTTGAAGTATCAATCATACAAATTTTTTTTTTGTATATTTAATTTTAAGTACTTTTTAATATCTAACGCATCGCATATGTGATGCGTGCGCATTGCGCATCACGCATCGGGATTTGGGACCAAAACGCATCGGAGCGCATCGCGCAATTTAAAACCAAGAATAGGATGAAGGCACCCAATAAGAAAGGAAGAGACATAAAGATGAGTAGGCAATCAGCATCTAATAGAACACTAGAAGAAGCACTTTAAGAGTAACAATATGCAATCATGAACAATAAGCACAAAATGTAGTGAGATCAATCAAGTAGCACACATTGAGCGTTCAATACAAAGTAGCTAATAAAAGAAAACATACAAGAGCAACAATACACAAGAATCAAATAGTAATAAATATATACTAGACAACAGACAACAAGAAGCACACAATGAGCAACAAGTTCCAACAAGACACACGAAGCACACAAATTCAACAAAATACAATCATCAACACGAAGCAAACAGTGACAATAGGCAACCAGGTACTAACATACGTGGGCTTCTAGGTATGACACAAATAAAACACATCTAAACCCTTCCCTAGGCATCCTATGATCCTGTCCTCGACCATGTCCTCAGAGAGATGCAACTCTAGAAGATCTTGTCTAACCCTCTCCTCCTAAGTCATTACTTTCCATTTAAAATTAAACAGGCTAATCGTCAACCTGCCAGCCCATTTATTACAAACAACTCATTTAACATGTTTATAACTTGACTACAACCCATTTACAACTTGCCAACTCATCTGAATCATTTAGATATATGGATTAAGCGGTCATGTACTGTCTTTTACACGAATAAACACATGGGTTTTGTTAAGAGTAATCAATTCAACTCATCAATCCGACACGATTGCTACCATTAAGTAATACTTGGCTTTTCACTGCAAAATATACAATCTTGCTTGCAAGAATGCATAATTTAATACATAAAAAAAGAATTCTTTTTAAATCTAGTTTCCACAATCTATTCACAAGAACAAAATCTTGCAAAACCAATGATCCAAAAGGTCAAATCTGACAGTCTTCTTCTAGTTCAAGCAATGGCAAAGATACAAAATTGCAAAGAGACTGTTTGTGATTGCACAAAGCCTACAATGATCAAGGTACAAAACAGAGATATATATAAAACACACAACAACAACAACAAATTTCATGGTTATTCCATCCAAATCTCGACGATTAAACGAAATTACAGATGCATATTTCAACCCACCAATAATATTCCCCAAGAACCCTAATTTCACCAATTTGACAAATTAACAAGATCCAGAGGCGTGATTGATTAACAATGATTTCAACCGATAAAAAAGCAAGATTTTGTAACAGTCAAAGGAGTTATAGATCAGGAATTGCAGATCATCAGAGTATATAATTACAATCAAAGTTGAAAATTATTGACAATGAACCTGATAAATAACGACAACAAGGAGACCTATGAGGATGAAGAAGAACAGTAGCCATGTAAGTATCTCCCCCATTTCACCCTTCCTCTCTCCGGGGGCTTTTCGATCTATGTTAACACTATATTACATATTCTTAATCTTATATTCCTTAATAAAAGATAAAAGATTATAATAACAAATACACACTCGTATCTATCTATTATATCTAATAAAACAATATTTATTTTGTTATTTTTTATTCTCTAAGAGCATTTGCAACTCGTTCTTTCTAATTATGTTAGTGTATTTCTTATATTATATGATATGTTTATTAGTGTTGTGAGTGATGGATATGAAAATTTTACTGTTCAATTTGTATTTTTGAAAAACACTGTTTAAAACCCTATAATATTTTTAATATATTTTAAGTGTTTGTGACTGGATGAGAGAGAAAAAAGTAATGTTAAAATTGAAAATAAGAGAGAAAAAATAGTGATTTTTAGCGTAATTATATGGATAAAGATGGTGATGGGTTGTGAATGCTCTAAACCTAACTTTTTGTCACTTGTCATTTTCTTAGACGTTCTCATGTCACTCTTCCCTCCAAAAGAGTATTATAGTAATTTGAACACTCAAACTAATTATTCTTTCTTATTAAAAATCAATTTTATTAATTGCTACGTGTTTCTCTCTTATTTAGATTTTTTTTAAAATCAAACTATCATTTTAAAAATAGTTTTATTTAGAAAATTAAAAATCACATCTTTTTATTAAAATATAAATTAATAAGAAATTTTATATAATATAAATTTTTTTAAAACACTAAACCTTTTTGAAACAAAATATATATTAAATTATTCTTTTTCATAAAAATTACAAACAAGTGTGAAATTTTTTAATAGCAGTCTTATTAAAAAATCAGAATAATTACAAACCAGAGTTTTTAATAAATAAGATTTTTATCAAAAATATTTTTTTATAAAAAGTCTTAAAATAAATGTTTAAAAATGAAACTATTTAGATAAAGAGTTAAAAAAACAATATAATTATTTTATTTCTTGAACTATTAAGTATATATAATTTTAATCATATCTTATATTAAAATATCATACTGTAAATTTATGTGTTTATTACTAACTATAATCCGTTTAATAAATGGGTTTCTGGACTATCTATCTATCTATTGATCTGTCTGTATGTCTGTCTATCTATTTGTTTGTTTGTCTATCTATCTATCTATCTATATTTTTAAAAATATTAAGATAAGATGTGACACAATTATAAGTATTATCATAATAATTTTCTTATTTCTCTCTATTATTTAATAATAATATTGAATATTAATAATATTACTTATACCATTTTCAAATTAAAAAAATATATAATTTAATAAATAAGAACCTATTTTTTAATTATAAACACAATTTTTAAAAACAAAAGTATTTATAAATACATAATACAATGAGTTTTTTAAAGAAAAATTATTTTTCTTAAAACAAAATATTTAAAAACCATAATTGTTTTATAAAACACAAGTTTAAAAAAATACATTTTTGTTAATTTACTTAATATAACTATTTATACGTAATTATAATCATATTTTATCTCCAAACATGATTTTGTAATTCGTAAATTTGTATTACTAATTATTTACACCCTTGTAATACACGGGGTAGTAACCTAATGGTTATATAAGAGAGTGTTTTCAATTTTTATTCAATTGAGTGCCATACATTATAAGAGATTTATGACGTCATACCGTGTTTTCTCATATTTGAGGAAACACGGTACAAGCCAATAAACTTTTTAATATTTTTGAAGGTAGTTATTAGTGGATGAGAGATAAAATGTAATGATAAAAGTATAAAAATATTATTTAATTGAACATAATAGAGAAAAATAATTAATTTTTCATGTAATTATAAGGATGATAATGAAAAATGAATTATAAATGTTGTAACATTTATAATCTTCATTTAATTTAAGGAGTTAAACATGGTACTATTATTTGAGACAAACCTAAGAACTGCATCATAAATTATTTTTTTTATAAATTTGTACAGGAGTATTTTAGAGACGGTTTTTCTTTTTTTTAACACTTCTAAAATATATCATAAATTAACATGGGTATTAAACCAAAACATAAAACATTTAGATAAATGTGTCATTCATTTAACATTAACGGTGACATGTATAATAAACATGTTACATGATTGATAAGAAAATTTATGAAAAGTACTATATTCCATTGATATATTTGAATGTCAAATGTTTGTCCAATATATTAAGGAACAAGAAATAATATAGAATAAAGTCAGTATATGGAGATTATTATTAAATCTATAATATCTAATAAAAAAGGTTTATTTTGTCATTTATCACTCTTTTGACCCATCTTTTTGTCACATGTCATTATTCTAGACATACTCACATCATTTTTCCTCCAAATGATATTATAATAATTTAAACACTAAAACCTATTTCTCTCTTTTATTAAAGATCAATTTTATTAATTGTAATATTTTCTCTTATCTAGATTTTTTAAAATCAATGCATCTTTTCAAAATTAGATTTTATTAAGAAAATAAAAAATCACATCTTTTTATTAAAATAGAACTAATAATAAAAAAATTATATAATATAAAATTTTCAAAAACACTAAACCTTTTTGAAACAAAATATTTTAAATCCGTCCTTTTTTATATTATAAAAAAGGTAAACATTTCTAAAACAATCTTATTAAAAATAACCAAACCAGAGTTTTTAATAATTTTTATAATAAAATAAACTTTTTATAAAAGAATCTTAAGACGAATGTTTAAAAATTGAAACTATTTATATAAGTGAGTTAAAAAAATAATACAATTTTTTTTATTTTCTTGAACTATTACGTATATATAATTCATATCTTATATTAAAATATTGTACTGTAAATCTTTGTTTTTATTCCTAACTATAATCTGTTTAATGAATGAGTTTCTAGACTATATATCTATATTGTAACATGCATACATAAATTTGTTTAACATGCCCTTTCAATTGAAACGAGACAACATCTTAAAGCTAGATTAAGAGTGTCCCAATGAGAGGATGACAATCCTTTGGTCAATATATCGACAAGGTTGGAGACTGTAGAAATAGATTTGATGGTGAGAGTTTGTGTTAGAACCATATCTCTAATAAAATATAGATTAGTCTTTAAATGTTTTGTACGCTGATGAAAAACAGAACTAAATGCTAAATGTGTTGCATCAAGGTTGTCACACCAGAGAGTTAATGGATAAAAGATTGGAAACCAAAGCTTAGGCATAAAGGACATAATCTAGAATATCTCTATGTTAGTATGTGCCAAGTAAGGTATGTATAGTTAGTTTGGTTTGCCTTTGGTAACATCCAAAAAATAAAAATTGGGGGAAAATGTGAAATTTACAAATCATAACCCTTGACCTTATGGTCAGTATCATAATGACCAGGGTGAAATCTATGAGCTTCACATGGAGGCTGATCTAGACCAATGTACGAACCATAACCTTAGATCTTACGGCTTGTAAGATTGAAGTGGTCATAATTAGGCCGACATACAAGGTCACGAGCCATAACATTTTGGACCTTAGCATCCGTAAGGTTGATGAGGCCTGCAAATAGAAGGCTCATTTGTTTGAGAAATTTTACTTAGAAAACTCTATACATGTTTAAACATTCTATTAAGTACTGAAACCCAACCGAGTTAGTATTCTATTGATGAATTTACCTAGCAAAAAATTGGTGGACAATCATGTAAGAGCTTTCCTTTATAATAGAGTTTATGGTTGGGTGAGAAACTTAAGAATACGAGTTGAAAACCCATAAGGTATATGAGTTAATTACCCGAGAGATACGGGTAATAACCTAGAGACAGAGTATGTTGGATCTAGAAAGGCTGTTGCAACCAAAACCAGTCACTTAGAAGATTTTGAGTACAAACATACAAAGGACTTCCGAAGCTAAGTATGGAACTTCCGAAGGAAGAAGGAGCTCTTCCGAAGAATAAGTGTAAAACACACTTCCGAAGGAAAACTCCAACTTCCGAAGACAAAGAACCTACTTCCGAAGATCAAGACTTAGAGACAAAGATCTGAAGTCAACTTCCAAGTTCAAGTAGAAGTCCTCAAAGCCTCGGAAGCATAGAAGCATCTTCCGAAGTATAAATGGCTTCGGAAGAACAAGTTCTTCCGAAGCCAGTTAACCTTCGGAAGACACTTCTATTATCCAGTGGACATAAGTATGGCCTCTCTGACACTCCGCTGCAAATCTCTGAGATACTGCATGGCGTTTCCTCAAAGCCATGTAGTTGACCATACTTTAATCCACTGTTTACCTTTTATGTTAAGTACATGCCGCTGCTGCCATCGTTAGTTGGTGACAAAAGGTAAGTCATGGACATGTCATGACTACCATATCTTAGATAATACTTTATCTAAGATACCTTAACTTTAGCATTGTAGTATATGCTTTAGTCTAGGTTTCCAGGTATTCCAGCTGGTATCAAGTATAACCGGCTGTAGGATCTAGTATATATTAATTTCTCATTGTAACTCTTTGTTTTATGCTTGTAAGTTCTTGAAATCTTGAGTTGAGAAGTAATATATACAAGTACCTTGAAATATATCTCTGCTTGTTCCTTTGATTACTTATTATATTATTATCAACTCCTGCTAAAGACATTGTTTCATTGATTTGAGTGTTACTGATTTAGTTTGTAGAGAATATGATTTCAACAAGTGAAGTGACAAACCCGATCCTGCAATTGGTATCAGAGCTTTTTAGGCTCTTGATTGTGAGATCTTACCATCCTAATCAACCAGTTTTTCACTCCTCCCTCCTTATACCTCCCTCAAAATGGCCCTCAACAAATCTGAAGTTGAGATGGGAACGATGACCAAAGCTCCCATCATCGCCCCTGAAAACTTCAGGTCTTGGAGCAGAAGAATGGAAGGCTTCATCAGGTACCAAGATAGCAAGATGTGGCAATCCATCGTCAATGGCCCGTATAAGCCAAAAGTAGCTGGTGGAAACAGTGCCATGATTGAGAAAGCCGTTGAAGATTATTCTGATGAAGACAGGAAGAAGCTTGACATAGACAGCAATGCTATGACTGTTCTTATGACTGCAATCCCAAACTCCATCATGGTGGGTTTGAGCATTGTAAGTCTGCCAAAGAACTCTTTGATGCTCTTGCTCAAATGTACTCAAGCTCGAATGATTCAAGAAGGACTCACTGAAGCAGCACTGAAGCAGCAGTTGAAACTTCACCTATGTTGCTGGAGAGACTCTTAGCCAGCAATTTTTCAGGTACATGGATCTCATCTCTTCCCTCAATCTGTGGGAATCACTCATGAACTCAGAGACCTTACTAGAAAGTTTATGAGTGCTCTCCGCACCCAATGAGTGGACATTCTACTGTGTCTCCATCAAGAGAACAGAGAATTTGAATACACTCACACCATGACCGAACTCTATGGGATCCTTGATGGATATCGTTTGGAAATGGAAAGCAAGAGGGGTCACCAGACAAGCAGACCCTTGAGTCTTCCTGCTAGCAACGCTTTAATGGTTGCTGAAGGCTCAGGCATCTCCTAGTCTCAGCAATACCTAACCTAAAACACCCAGCAGCCATCTTGTTCCTCGGGCCTTAATCACATTTCCTGAGACTCCAAGGTCTCAACAAGCTCAGCAAAAAGCTCCTTTCAGGAGGGCTGTGCATTTGTCTCAGGGAAGTGGGCACTCAAATGACTATCAATACTGCTTTGATGATCTAGAGTGTTTTTAGCCCGGATGACATAGAGTATGTGGACATAGTCCAACAAATGGCTCTTCTAACCTACAGAGCGAAGAAGAAGTTCTTTAAAAGAACTGGAAGGCAATTCCCTCAGAACCCAATCACCAGCAAATTTGGGTTTGACAAAAGCAAGGCCAAATGTTACAACTGTAACCAACTTGGTCATTTTGCAAGGGAATGCAAGGCTCCCAAGTCCAACCCGGGAACCTCACAGGCCTCCACACATCCTTCTACACCAAAGCCCACCGGAAAGTCAACAGAGACTGCAGCAATGGCTCAAGAAGTTGACTGGAGCTTCATGGTTCAAGATGTGACTCCTGCTCAAGCACTCATGGCAGGAAGGAAGATGAAAACAAGGTATATGAACATCTCTACCCTGCTTGTATTGCTAAGGTTAAACTGTATCAGGACTACAATATGGAAATTAAATCTGATATTGAGTCTTTAAATGTTTAAAATCTGACTTTAAAAGGGCTGAATCTGACTACCAAGAAAAATTGAGGAGTTAGAGAAAACTGTGTCCCTCTTAAAACATGAACATACAAACTACAAGACTCAAATCAAGGATTTAATATCCAAATTGACTGAGGCTCAAGCCCAGCTTGTCACTGCTGAGGCTCAAGCCAGGAAGTATGCTATTTCCGAGCAAAACTTCCAAGCCATTCTTGCATCATCCTCTCACTCAAAACTTTGTTATCAAAACAAAGGTGGGTTGGGAACCAATGAAATTGCTCCACCACACTCTTATGAGTCTGTAAGACAACCAAGGTGTGGTACTGAAGAGCAAGAGGTTCCATCTGTTGACCCACCTCTCAAGAGTCAAAGAATGATGCAACTATGGAGACCATCACAGGGAAGGAACAGGTAATTGTGCCCTCCCCAGCCAATGATGATCAAACCCTGACCACCAAAGCCAGAAGAAGCAGAGCTAAGGCAGCCAGAAAAACTGCCAAGAAGTGGCTGAATCCAAGCTAAAGATAGACCCAAAGCAAAAGGGTGTATTCATATCAGCTGGATTCCAGGTGGTTGGAACTTCTGATTCAGGAAAAGAGTACAGTACCAGTACTCCTATCCTACCAAAGGATCAGAAATTAAAGGGAAAGGTTGCTGATGAAGAGAAAAAGAACAAGAAACAGCAATCCTCTCATTCCCAGAAAGTTAACATTGCATGCATAATGTGTGGTCTGCAAAACCACATGGCTAAAGATTGTTACTACAATCCTGCTAGCACACATTATGCAAATAATGTTAAAAGAGAAGGAGTCAGGGAAGGTTTCTCATTTGGACCATATCAAATGGTTCAAGTGATGAAAAGGGAAAGCTTGTTTCCGAAGCAAGGCTTCTCTCGGAAGAAAAACTCTTCTTCCGAAAGGAAAAAGGCTTCGGAAGTTAAAGCTGCAAAGACTCAGAAAAACAAAAGAGTCCCCTTGAAACCATCCCAGAAGAAGACTGCTTCGGAAGAAAAGGTGGTGAAGGTCTCTTCCGAAAAGAAAGAAGCTTCGGAAGAATGCCAAGCTACAAAAGCTTCAACAAGCTCATCCTCTATGATCAACCAAGGGATGGAATGGAAGATCAAGGAAGATGCTGTAGCCCAAACCTCTTCTTCAAAGACACATTGAACCCCCATGCATAAATTTTGGTTCAATTATGTCACTATCATTGGAAGAACCCAAGACCAATAAGGCTTGGGTTTCCAATCAAAACTAATTATCTCACCTTATGTGCAGGGACATCCATATGACAAGAATAACAACATTTGGATTGTAGATAGTGGATGCTCCAGGCACATGACAGGGAACAGATCTCTCCTTCAACAATTTCAACATTATGATGGAGGTCCTGTCCAGTTTGGAGGTGAGGCCGGGAGGATATATTTCTGGCAGAGGAGTATATCCAATGGAAAGTTAAAAGTTGACAAAGTTAATTTTGTCAAACAGCTTGAACACAATCTGTTAAGTGTTTCTCAATTCTGTGATCAAAAGCATCAAATGCTTTTCACAGAACATGAGTGCATTATCCTCAAACCCGGGATGACAATTCCTCAGGAATTGGTGCTTCTTAGATCTCCCAGGAAAGGGGATATGTACAAGCTTGATATGAACAATGCTTCCCCAATGGGAGAAGTATCATGCTTTCTTTCCAAAGCTGATGGTGATGAGTCAACACTATGGCATAAACGAATGTGTCATGTCAATTTTAAGACAATGAATAAATTGGCTAAAAATAACTTGGTACATGGTTTGCCTAAAAAGGAATTTTTCTGCAAAGATAACTGTGTTGCTTGCCTGAAAGGGAAACAACACAGGTCTTCTCATAAATCCAAAGTTGTTAACTCTATCACCACTCCATTACACTTATTGCACATGGATCTATTTGGTCCCACAAGTATAATGAGCATTGGAAGGAAATCATATTGCCTTGTGGTATTGATGATTTTACTAGATTTACATGGGTATTCTTTTTAAGAACTAAAGATGAAACTGCTGAAACTTTAAAATCTTTTATTCTTAAAATAGAAAATCAAGTTGATCACAAGGTTAAAATAATTAGAAGTGATCAAGGGACTGAGTTTAAGAACCTAGTTCTTGACTCATTTTGTAACTCAAAAGGGATTGCCAGACAATATAGTGCTCCTAGAACTCCTCAACAAAATGGTGTTGCTGAGAGAGAGGAAATAGGACACTTATTGAGGCTGCTCGGACTATGTTAGCTGATTCAAAGCTGCCTCTAACATTCTGGGCAGAGGCAGTCAGCACTGCATGCTATGTGCAGAACAGAGTTCTTGTAGTAAAGCCACATGGAAAAACCCCTTATGAGTTATGGAACAAGAGGCCACCGTTCATTGGCTTTCTAAGGTCCTTTGGCAGCAGGTGTACCATACTTAACACAAAAGACAATTTGGCAAAATTTGCTGAAAAGTCAGATGATGCTATCTTTGTTGGATATTCCTCCTATTCTAAAGCCTACAGAGTTTATATTAAAAAACCAACAATTTGAGGAATCTTCCAACATTGTAGTTAATGAGCACACTCCTTGTGTTAGGGGGAATGGCCCTGATCATATCTTTGATTTAGAATTGTTTCCAAACTATTCTAAACCATCTTGTGAGAATGTTTCAGCTGGAACAGGTGTTCAAAGTAATTCTGATGAAGATCAACTGTTTGAGCTTCCCAGACCTATTCCAAGTTCTCCAAGAGCTGCAACAAATCAAGTTCCCACTATTGAAAGATCTGACAGCATAACCATTTCAAGAGATAGTGGTACTTCAACAAGGGATTCACCTGCTGATTTTCAAATCTCTTCAGGTGATCCTGCACAACACCAAGCTGATGGAAGCACCATCTTGAAGGAACAGGCAACTGTTAATGATGCTTCACAGCAAAGAAATGATGATGTTTCTCTTTCATTCAATCAGTCCTCATTGAATGAGTTTGAAACAACAGCTGGACCAAGTATTCAAGCTCCTGACAAAATATGTCCAACTTGGACTTATCTTTGCAACTGGAGGTGATTCCAAGACTCAGAATTCATAATACTCATCCAGCTGAAAACATCATAGGGGAAGTCTCTGAGGGTGTGAGAACAAGAGGACAAACTCATAATGGGAATGTCTGCTTGTACTCATGCTTCTTATCCCAAATGGAACCCAAGAAGGTGGAAGATGCCTTGAAAGATAGTAGCTGGGTTGAATCAATGCAAGAGGAGCTGCTTCAATTCAAAAGACAAAAGGTTTGGAACCTATGTCCGCTACCATCTGGTCAAGTACCTATAGGCACCAAATGGGTATTCAGGAACAAAAGAGATGATAGAGGCTTGATTATCAAGAACAAGGCAAGACTGGTGGTTCAAGGATACACTCAAGAGGAAGGAATCGATTATACTGATGTCTTTGCACCTGTTGCAAGACTTGAGGCAGTTAGGATCTTCCTTGCTTATGCTGCATCCAAGAATTTCACTGTCTACCAGCTTGATGTCAAGTGTGCCTTTCTATATGGGGATATAGATAGGGAAGTCTATGTATGCCAGCCTCCAGGATTTGAAGACCCACAGCATCCAAACTATGTGTGCAAGTTGGATAAAGCTCTATATGGGCTGCACCAAGCACCTAGGCTGTGGTATGAGACATTGTCTCAATTTCTCCTGAAGAATGGTTACACTAGAGGTACCATTGATAAGACTCTTTTCATAAGAAAGTCTGGGAAAGACATTTGCTTGTTCAAGTCTATGTTGATGATATCATATTTGGTTCCTCAAATGACCAAATGTGCAAAGACTTTGAGAGCATTATGAAGAAGAAGTTCGAGATGAGTTCCATGGGAAAAATGGACTTTTTCCTTGGAATTCAGGTAAAGCAATTGAAGGAAGGGTTCTTCATCAATCAATCTAAGTATGTCAATGATATCTTAGAGCGATTTGATATGAAGGATTGTAAAGCAGCAAAGACACCTATACCCAGAAACCACGATCTCTGCCCTGATTCTGAGGGGGAGGATACTGATCAACATCAGTACAGAGCAATCATTGGTTCTCTGATGTATCTCACAGCAAGTAGACCTGATATCATGTTTGCAACTTGCATTTGTGCAAGATATCAGGCTGCTCCAAAGGTGTCTCACCTAATTGCTGCCAAGAGAATCCTCAGATACCTCAAAGGAGCACCTAAACTAGGTCTCTGGTATCCAAGAAATAGTGATTTTAATCTCTATGGTTACTCTGACAGCGATTATGGTGGCTGCAACATCAACAAGAAATCAACATCAGGTGGATGTCAATTTCTTGGTGGAAGGATCATCTCATGGCAATGCAAGAAGCAATCCTGTGTCTCTACATCAACTGCTGAAGCTGAATACATTGCTGCTGCTAGTTGCTGTGCTCAGCTGCTGTGGATTCAAAACCAGATGATAGACTATGGATTCAACTTCATGAGCACTCCTATCCACATTGACAACAACAGTGCTATATCCATTACTGAAAATCCAGTGAAGCACTCCAAGACAAAGCACATTGATATCAGGTATCATTTCATTAGAGATATTCATGAGAAAAATCTTATCAAACTAATCAAAGTTGATTCAAATGAACAATATGCTGATTTGTTCACCAAAGCATTTGATGAACAGAGATTTAAATATCTCATTACAGCTATTGGGATGATAAACATTGATTAGTTAATCTCATTTGAAAACCTTTTAATGTGTAAAGTCTTATGTCAAAACAATCTAAGCCCTGTTACAAAAGATCTTTTCTTAAATTTTATCTAAGTATGAATTCTTCCGAAGAGAAATTAACCCTCGGAAGATATCTTGCATATCTTCCGAAGCAAATTTCTCCAGGATAATTTTCTTCTCGGAAGAGTGTTAAGTCTCGGAAGAAGCGATTGAGGTTCATATCAGATCTACTTCGAAGCATTAACACACTCCACCTGAAAGCACTCTCGGAAGTAAGCAATTTACCTTCGGAAGTAAATTTGCCTTCGGAAGAACATTACCTTCGGAAATGCTTTATACTCGGAAGAAAGATTTTACTGTGTAACGGAAATCTTTTGGGCCCCACACTGTAAAAAGTAAAGATTTTGTTAATGATGTCGGATTATTTAAATGGTCTAACCTTACCGCCCATGTCACATCATCCACTGAACCCTCACATCATCTTATCCAAACCCCCTTTAAACCGCCATTTCACCCATTTAAATACTTCCGGTTAATCACTTACACTCTTTTTACCCAATTACTGCCCTAAAAGCTTTCTTCTTCTCCAATTTACCTTACTCCGAACTATTCTTCTGTCATCTTCTTCAATGGCCCTAAACCCTCAGCACAAACCAGGTCGCACTCCTTGATTCTTCAAGGGATGCTGACTTCTCAGATATCATTTCTTTCTGACCCAATCCTCATACTACACTGCTTTGACTGTAAACCCTACAATCTACTCAAACCAAATGTCCGAATTTTGGGCAAATGGTCGGATTGAAACCCTAAATGGGGTTCGTGTTATAAGGTCAAGCATTTGTGGCCAAGAGTTGGTCATCTCTGAACAGATCATCAGGGAGCATCTCGAGCTCCATGATGAGGGCGCTCCAACGGAATTCCCCAAAACAGATTTGGATAGTTCTTATCTCCAAATGGGATACGGTGGAGATGTAGCAGGTCAACGGTCTACAAATTCAACTTCTCCTACAAGTGGAAGTTCCTGCTGCATGTGGTTCTTCACTGTCTATCTAATAAATCTGGGGGATGGGATCAAATCCCGTATGAACTTGGGTGCTTAGTTCATGGGTTGGTACAAAGCCTCCGCTTCAACTATTCAAGGTTTGTGCTGACTAACCTTATGGGAAATCTTCAAAGGGACACATTCTTCATGTATCCCAGGTTTCTCCAGCACATATCAACTGTGAGCTGGATCAGGGCAAGCTTGTCTGTGCAGCTGCTCTGACTGCTCCCAAATGAGGCCGACCATCTTCAAGATCTTGAAGAGAGTGTCTACCAACTACACTGGAAGAGATACCGCACTACTTCCAGGTATGATTGAGCCAATGGCTCCTGGTGACATCCCTGTTCACCCCACAGGTGATGAACCCACACCAGCAACTACCCTCACCACCAAATCTACCTTCTCCACCCATTACTGTTACATACCAGAGACGTCCCAAACGAACCCTTGTTCAATCTACTCTGATTGAACAAGCCCCTCCTGTTCAATCCAAAAAGGCTAGAGTGGAACAAAGGGCTCCCACTCAGCCTGAGGTCCCACCATCCTTCACAATTGACCTCAATATGGGTCTTGAGTCTCCTCAGTCTCAGACCCATGAGCCCGAAACCCCAGCTGATAGCCCTCAGGGAGAGTCTCTATACTCCCCTGAGCAGCCACAAAGGGACAGCTCAATGCCTTTTGACATTGATCAAAGTCCCGGGTCATTAGGTTTCACTCCTTATCTTTTACTGACCTTTTGACCGGAGCTGGTGAAGAGATTATGTCTCTTAAAGGCAATGAAGTTGATCCACAACACCCTCTCAAGGATCAACAGAGCCTAGAGAGACCCCTTATCTCTAGCCCCACCAGCAAAGCCTTACTGAGGTGAGTCCCACTGATGTGGAGGGGACTCATGTAGATTCAGCTGCCACTACTGAAGGAGCCTCAATGGATCCTCAGGACAGTGGTAACGAAACTGAGACTGAATCTACGGCAACCATGCCCTTTGATGACTCTGAAAGAGACATCATTGTGCAAGGAAACCAGGGTGCCAAGAAACCACATCTGGTGGTGAGGATGAACATACCAGGTATGTTACCTCATCTCCCGTGATTCTTCAAAAGAAGATGAGGGAAGTATGCAACTCACCATTCAAGACCTACTTTCTAAAGTCTCAAACCTTGAATCAAAGGTTAAGACTTTAGAGGATAGGTCTGCCACTCAGCAACTTGAGATTGAAACTCTCAAGGCCAAACTAGCTGAGAAACAGATTGAGAGATGTTAGGCATGTACCAGTTCAGGTCTCCTTGACCTCTTCCTCTAGCTCATCAAGCTCTCAGGATGATGCTACCAAAAAGGGGGAGAGTGTTGAGAGACAAAGCCAAAGACAGGAAACCCAAAGTCAAGCTCTTACTTCTTTGAGCTCAAGGTATCCAATGCAACAAGCTGCTATCTTCCCTGAGCCTCCTCCAGTTGTTTTTCAAGTGGATCAAAGGATGCTCCAGGATCTCAATAGGTTCTTCAACAAGTTCCTTTTGGAATCCCTCATAGAACAGCCCAGCCTGATATGTCTGTGATTTACTTTGGAGCTCAAGAGCTTCAGAGGTTGAATGCACCTTCTACCACTGTCGAGGAAGTTGGTCAACCTAAGGTCCAAGTGGAACCTGAGATTAACTTCGAAGGGGAAACAAGGACTGATGGCCCAGCAACCGAAACAGTTGGGACAGAAAGTGTATTTTCACAGACTTCCGAAGCACAATTCAAAGCCTCGGAAGAACAAGCTCAAACTTCCGAAGCTGAGATTGCTGCTGCGGAAGGACTATTTTCTCTATCCGATGATCTAATAGTCACAGATGCAATTCTGGAACTTGCATCTGAGGTTAATAGGGAGGATTTTCTCACCCAACCATTGGCTCTGACATCTGCATTGACTCCAGCTCCCACCTCTACTACCCAACCTGGATCTTCTATCCAAGAACCCCCAAAGTCTAGCACTTCCGAAGACATCAAAGGCAAGAGGAAGATGACTTCGGAAGAGCTTCAGGAGGAAGAAAGGTTGGAGAAGCTTAAAAGGAAAGGTAGGCTACCAACTGGGAAACTGTTAGCTGCAAGTACCAAAGCAGCTGCAGCCAACCAGGAGGCAGTCAACAACCGAAGAAGGGTAGAGGTTATAGACAGACTTGTTAGTCTAGGGGCTGCAACTGAAGATGTACTCCTGCTACCATTAGAGGAGTTGATAGAGCTGGAAAAGGCAACCTTGCTGCTAAAACAGCAAAAAGAAGAGGTGCAAGGTTGGCCTTAGAAGAGGAAAGGGAGAGAAAGGAAAGAGAAGCTGATCTGCAGCTCAGGAGAGAAAGGATAACCTTCCTACTCTCCAGAGGATTCTCTCAAGAGGAGTTGTCTCCACATAACAGTGATACGATCTTATGGCTCTTCAACAAAGAGCAAGATCAAATGGAGAAGGAGAGAAAGAGAGCTGCAAGGGAGAAGCTTGTGGAGAAGAGGAGAAAGAAGAAGAAGCTGGACTGACTGCTGCCAAGAAGATAGGTGAGAAAGCCTGGATGAAGAGTTATCTCAAAGCTCATGGCTTCTCTGGCAGGCAGGTGGGTCCCATGTCTGAAAAGACTCTCCAGCGACATGTCAGTGACATCAAGGCTGACATTCGCGCGGGGAAAAGAAAGGATGTATAGAAGGGGACAAGGGATGACCTTCAAAGCAACCTCTCAACCCAAATCCAAACCCAACCTCAACCTGAACCTATACCCTTTCCCTTCCCAATCAAAACCGAACCAACTTCTGAACCATTCACCCCTGAACCTACACCATCACACCTACCAACCTCTTCAACCTCAACAACCTAAACTATACATATCCTCCAACCCAAAACCTTAGCCCTAACCCCAAAACAAAACACCTCAACCCAAACCAATCAACCAATCCAACCAATCCCTCCATCCCCTCAGCCTTCTAAACCTCTCTCCATGGAGGAATTCAAGGCAGTCAAGACCAAGCTCATCAACTGCACTACTCTGAGCGACATCTCCTGTGAGGAGGATTCAGTCAACTTGACTTATGTTGATGGATCCTCAAGTTCCCTCACAAGAGATCAATTTCTTAATCTGCCCAGAGGAACTTTGGACCAAGCTGCAAAACTCCTTGGCCTCAATTCAGATACATTGAATGAGGAAGAAAAGAAGCTGAGGATAAAGCTGGTGACTCTACTGGATACAAATAAAGGAGACAGGGTACCAAGACAACCTCTTGCACCCAGAAAGAAGATCATCCAGTGGAGGTTCGAAGACTCTTCTCACAACTTTGTTGTTGAGCGAGAGAATGGAGAGCTCAACAGGCTGAGTGCCTCATCTCTGCTACACTTAAGCAGGTTTGACATTGCTGAGTTAGCAGAGAAACCATTCTCCAACCCTTCAAACTCTGATGTAGCTGCCCACATCAGAAATCATCTAGGCAGCCTTCATATGGCCGAGCTTACTGCTAGAAGCAAGGTTGAAGAGGAGTTGAAACTGAGAGAGGAGGAGGAAAGGAAAGGATCAGCAACCAAAGGCAAAGCCTTTCTTCAAATGGTTGAAGGTCCTGAACTTGAGACCATAGTTAGATGGGAGTATGACTATAACTCCCGTCAACTATCTCTCTTCGGGGGGACACAACAGAGGGTACATGTCATTCAAAGCGATAGACTGGATCTCCTATCCACGAATGACTTGTACAAGCTTCTCAGCACTACTTCAGGGAAGAACAAAGATACAGACAAATACCTTTTGTCCCTGGTGCTGAAGCTTTGAGAAGCAGAAATAAGTGAAGTTTTGATAGCATCAGCCTAGGGGGAGTTTGTTGGATCTAGAAAGGCTGTTGCAACCAAACCAAGTCACTTAGAATATTTTGAGTACAACATACAAAGGACTTCCGAAGCCAAGTATGGAACTTCCGAAGGAAGAAGGAGCTCTTCCTAAGACTAAGTGTAAAACACACTTCCGAAGGAAAACTCCAACTTTCGAAGACAAAGAACCTACTTCCGAAGATCAAGACTTAGAGACAAAGATCTGAAGTCAACTTCCGAAGTACAAGAAGTCCTCAAAGCCTCGAAAGCATAGAAGCATCTTCCGAAGTATAAGTGGCTTCGGAAGAACAGCCAGTTAACCTTCGGAAGACACTTCTATTATCCAGTGGACATAAGTATGGCCTCTCTGACACTCCGCTGCAAATCTCTGAGATACTGCATGGCGTTTTCTCAAAAGCCATGTAGTTGACCATACTTTAATCCACTGTTTACCTTTTTATGTTAAGTACAGTTGTCATCTTTAGTTGGTGACAAAAGGTAAGTCATGGACATGTCATGACTACCATATCTTAGATAATACTTTATCTAAGATACCTTAACTTTAGCATTGTAGTATATGCTTTAGTCTTAGGTTTTCAGCTGGTATCAAGTATAACCGGCTGTAGGATCTAGTATATATAGTTTCTCATTGTAACTCTTGTTTTATGCTTGTAAGTGTCTTGAAATCTTGAGTTGAGAAGTAATATATACAAGTACCTTGAAAATATATCTCTGCTTGTTCCTTTGATTACTTATTATATTATTATCAACTCCTGCTAAAGACATTGCTTCATCTGATTTGAGTGTTACTATAAGTGAGTTTGAGAGAAATACAAGTGTTTAGTGACAAACCCGATCCTGCAGAGTATATGGGTGAAATACCCTTGAGAATAAAGGTTATTCACCTAGCTTGTTGAAAGCCCTATAGGAATGGATTTAAGACCTAAGACTGAGATAGGATAATACGTGACTAATATAAAGTATGTTAATGTAAACAGAATACGTAATTCTAAACAGGGAGAAAACTAAAGGACGACTTAAGTAACCTTTCATATGGATCTGGGCCAAGACTAAGACCATGCTTAAATAGGTTAGGCCCATTAATAGTGGATTGAGCTTAAGCTTTAGCTATTAGGTCAAGCTCAGTTATCCCATGATGAGGTTCGTTCTTAATATTTTCTAGGTCATCATATGTATTTCCTTTGACGGATAGTTGTCTTGATAACTTATATATTTTTCTAAAAGAATTTAGGCTCTAGAAACGGGGTTGTCACAACGAAGACACCAATGAACCAAAAACATATAGCTATAGAATACATAAGTTTAATTGGTTGTTTATGATACTTACAACATAAAATATTAGATATAAATTAATATTAGTCGGTTTATAAAAGAACCAAAGTGCATAATTTGAAAGCCAAGTACTACTTTATGTCAAAGGAGTTAAAGGCCTTGGTAAGTATTAAAACCATAAAGGATGTAAGATAATTTGATCTAGTGATAGTAGATATGGAGTTTATACATAAAAAGGAAAGGGCACTACTATAATATTTTTCTATTTCCGAAATAATCCTATCACTTGATGTACACAACATAACCAAGTGCTCTGTCATCTTATGACTCTGAATTTATAACAGTTAAAGAAACACCATATTAGGCATTGTGGCTAAAAATACTACTTAGATAACCGGAAGGAAGAGAAGCTAGCTATAATGGTTGATAATTGATTTAATGAAGAATCCAATATCGTAAGCACATTGATATGCACTATAATATCTTAAGATAATGTTTGAGAAAGAACAAATCAATGTTGAACTTTTAAGTGGAGAACTTTAAAAAGCAGACATTCTAACAACACCATTACCAATTAAAAGTCAAGCTCATTAGAATGAGGGAACTACTTTGCTTCAAATATCTGCTATAACATGATCATCATAAAGGGGTGATTATTAATATAATACCCAAATTCTTCTAAATAAATTTATTGACCAAACTTAAAATAAGTAAAAGTCTAGTTTATTGTTTATTATGTATATGTAAAAGTCGAGGGTCAATTTCCTAAACCCTCAATACGATCAAGAGATACGAGGCCGGGTAGCCATCAAGCATCGCTTCGATCGTCTCTATGATATAGTAGTATTGTAAACACAAAGGGATATAGAAAAAAACATAAGATTCAATAAGATATGGTTGATCCTAATTGTTGTTTTCATCATTTTCTTCACCTTTCTCCGCAACCATATCTTTCTTGCTTGGAGACAATGCCCTTAGTTTCTATAGTAACAAAAAGACATGCCATCAATGGAGATATTATTAGTAGTAGTAATTAATTATCCAATTTCATCTAAAAGCTAAATAAAAAAAATCAAATTCAATGTACCTCAACAAAATCTGCGGGATCATCAAGGCTAGATGAACCTAGAATGATTTCTCTTCTTAGTTTTGCACTCAATTGGTGACAAACCCGCAGCTAAAGAAATGAAAATGTTATAAAAATATATTATTTTACCACAAAAATATTATTTCTATAAAGATGATAAGTATTCTCACCTCTGATCTAGTTGTTCCACCAATAATGAATATAAAAAGACGGTTACCCGTCTTCTTAAACTCACTAGTCATGCGACCCAGATTTGATTCACTGCACAAATTAAAGTTCACTTCTCATTAATAATTAATATACATTAACAATGATAATATATAATATATAATATATTAGTTAAAGTTTACTGTAAATATATTTCATTATTAGCATATATGATTTTGTTAGGTTTACTATGTAGTTATTCTTATTCTGTTCCTATGTATAGTGGACTAATTAATACATGTTTCACTTTGTTCCTAAATGGATACCTTGAATAGCCATCAGTAGACGTAGAAGAATGACGACGACTAGCTGGTGCTGATGGCCAAGATTCCTTGACCGGAGATGAGTATCATCATCAAGTACATCTGCTGCTAGAGATTGAGAAGCCCCTTGAAGATTAGCTGGACGAGGGTCGTTCATGCATGAATATTCTTTCAGTGAAAGCTCATTGTTGTTAAGTTTTTCAATCAGTTCCTGATGAAAAGTTATGCAATATTAGGTTTTCAATAACTTTTTAAGACGTGTTTCATTATTAAATTAGTTTGTCACGCCATACCTCGATCATGGGATGAAAGCGCGATAATGTTGATGATGATTCTTCACCAAGATAATATTTTGTACGAAATGCTTCTTCTGAATTCATATCCAAATTTTAAAGTCAACAAACCATAGAACTACAATTCATATCGTGCGTGTATATATACCTTGCGATTAGACGATGGATAGAAGCAAGTGATGGAAGTCATTTTAATTTCTTCTTCTGCCTTTAGAAATCTCATATTGTGAACAGCATTCATATCATCAGGAGATAGTTTTGCCAACTGAAAGACCAAGAAATGTCAAATAATTGTTGGCCTTAATTGTTGGATACAAGTTTGATACGGAGTTATGGGTCAAATAAGTAATTAACAATAAGTTATAGTTTCTGTATTTTTTATATTATTATAGAGTTAAGGGTTCTTAGTGTACATGTCTATTTTATTAACCGTATGTGTGTATATATAAGGATGTCAAATCATGTAAACACAAGGAGTCTTGTTCAATTGATATTGAAGTGTGTATTCTTAATCTTTGTGTTCTTGATGATGATTGAAATTATTAATGATCTCCTGGGATAATAATAATCAGTAAGCTTTAGAATATGAATTGAAATCTTAGTGTGTTATGCATGTACCTCCATTAATTTTTTAAGTTTGTGATGACTGTGGGGACGAGTTGCTGCATAGATCATTAATAATCTCACCTTATATTCAACCTTTATATCCTGTATAAAATGGGCAACTTAACCAAGTAAGAATTTTGACAATTAACATTATAACATATTCATATCATTAATATTTAATTTTCCCACCTTTTGTTTTTTAAGAAAGTGAATGACATCCTTGGTTCTTGCAACTCCAAACACAAGGTCCTGCTCTAGTTTTCCCACATCTTTAAGTAGTGTCTCATCACAAATACTATGAATCCTAGCAGCAATCTGTTGTAATCAATTAGACTTTGTTATTTATAGGTAAAATCTTAACTAAAAAATTAAAGCCATGAGCATATGGACTCATACAAATAAATTTATACTAATAAAACCCTAATACTAATATCATATTTCAATATGACTTACATTAACATGTAGTGCTAGCTTGTCCACTTGTTCGCCATCTTTTGGCAAATCTTGAACAACTCGTTGCAATTCGATAGTAGACAAATCACCACCATCTCTATAGAGGACAAATTGAAGGATGAATAACATATAAAGACCGATTTGTAAACCATGTAGTTATGTAAATAATGGTCGAATTCATAGAATTGAAAGATTCTAAAAACAGACCTTAAACCTTGATGCATCTCTCCAGCTTTGTCCTTTGAAATCAAATTTGCTATCTTATCATGTAGCTGATTCCTAACCTGAAAAAGAATCTAGCTTGATCTAAAAACCATATTATTATAATTTTAAAAACTGAAGTGAAATGCTGATAGGATACATACATGTGCTATGTTAGAATGGCGGAGTTCTAGCCACACAGGATCATGTTCCTGAAGAAGGACCTCTTTCTTTTCAAAATCACCCATTTCACTTGGAACCTAAGTAGTATAATAGCAATAGAACAAAAACTTAGTCAGCAATACGTATTGAGAGAGATATTTCGACTAAACAAACATGTATGTTATGTACGTTAAATACCAACGCGATAATGTGTTAATAAGTTTAAAATGTTTAAACATTTACCAACACACGTGTGATTAATATAAGATATCCATGACTTATGGATGCGTAGATCATATATATGAATAAAACTTTTCATGCAAACACATACACACACAGATACATACATATATATACAAATATATGTGTATGCATAATGTATTATTCTCATAATAGATGAATAATAGATGAATGAATATTGCATTTCTACAATTTGCTTATGTTAATGAAATTTAAGATTGAGAAAATGATTAATTCATTTTATAGTGTGTTCTCACGATATATATAAATAGTGTTTTGCGTAAAACTCTTCCAGACATGTATAATATTGGGGATGGTTGTAGTACAAATCACATGTTATCTAAAAATTATTAGAATAAATCTGCTACCTTATTATCTATAGATATTAAATGCTAATAATGATTACAAAACATCAATCTTAATTAGACTAATAAGTAATGAGAATGAACACAAATTTAGTAACTTCTCTTAAAATTAATTAAGAAATAACTCTCTAAGTTTCATAGAAAAGAAATAAGATTTAAATTGAAATTTTCCCTAAAATACTAATTCCGTCAACTTTTTTAAGATTGAAATAACTTTTACATACTTCTTATTATCGAAATATGTTTATGCGATAGAATCAAACATTTTTATTATTTATGTGTGTTAAATATTACTATATTGTTAATTTTAAAACTGAAAATTTTAGAAAAGTTTATTAGAATGTGCTGTTACACAAAATCAAAATAAAAAAGTGCTATCGATCATAGTGTTGCTTTACATACTACAAATTACATAGTGTTATCATAAAATTTCAAACTTTTTATTATAAAAAAATTAGGGTGCTAGTATGAAAAATAATATGATAATGTGATACTTTTATTGTGTTTTCTTAAAGAACATACAAAAGTAATTTGGATCAAATACATGTTTTTAAACCTATAAATTAAAGTAGTGAACAATAAAAATAAATAAGGGAACATTGTATTTTTTTTGTTTTGCTAACAATAAAGAAAGTTGTTGTCTATATAATAAAATGCTGGAAAAAAAATAAACCAACTTATAATAAATTTCTATCTAAATGACAGGCTTTTAGTAATTAATCAAACGAAAATTTTGATCTTATTTGGGAGTTTGTAAAACAATGCAATGATCAATTTACCCTTGCTACATACTCAACAAACAATTCAGATGGAGAAAAGAAAGTGGTTCTCATGATTAGAAAAGGGGGAAATTATCAAATTGGACATTTAACCCAATCAAACTACCAAAATAAACATTCAAAACTAATAATTACTTAAAAATAAACCAATCAATAGTTTAGACATGTTCATTCCTCACCACGTGGCCGGGTGAAGAAAAATCCTAATTTCTCATTGACTGTGTACATCCTCGCTAACCAAGAGAGTAAAAATCATGTTAACGTGTCAGTTTCTCAATTTCTCGTTGATGCGAGGATTTGGTTTTTTTACTCGCTGACGTGTCAATTTGCATACATTCCTCGCCTCAAGTTTCTTAAAATTCTTTTCCTTGCAAGATTTTTTATATCTTTATATTTATAAAATATTAATATTTTGTTACATAAAATAATATAGATTTTACATATATATAAAAAATGAAAAGATTTTTATACAGTCTTTTAAGTTTTTTTTATAATATTTATAAATTAAAAGAATATCGATTTATTTTATAAATTTTTGTAACTTTTCTATTTATTATTTTTTATAATCACAAATTAATTATTTTACATTCACAATATGGCGAGACTTAAAAAATATATAAATATTATATAATTTTTTTCAATAATTTTCCATAAAAATACAAATATTTTTCTTGATAAAATACATAACAAGAATGACGGGATTTTCAAAATATACATTTATTTTATAAATTTACTTTTTTTGTATAAATTTATAAATAATGTGAAGATATTTGTAAAAGTGTATGATATTTGAAAAAGAAAAAGAGGCGAGATTTTGGTGTAAAATCTCGCTAAGATGGCAGATTTTAATTGGTCAAATAATGTTTAAAAATATTGATGGTAAATGTTTATTTTGGCAAGATATATTGGTCAAATAACCATTCTAGTAATTTTCTCTACACTTTGTACATGCTCCAATGCCCCACATATATGTGTGTAATTATTAAAAGTATCTTTAATACTTTTATGATTTATACGTAGGTTGTTATAATAGTTTCTTTTAACTGCTTACTTAATATTTTCTCAGGGAAATTTCTCAAAATAAAATAGCTGTCAAAGAGCAATGCTAGAAGTTAGAATGGATCATGTAAATAGGGGTGTGCATGGTCGGTTTGTTTCGGTTTTAGCTTAAAACTAGAACCAAAACCGATGTTTCGGTTTAGATTTTAAAACTTTTCGGTTTTTGATTTTCGGTTTCACCTAGGTTTTGGTTCGGTTTCTGGTTTTTTGGATTTTGATTTTGGGCTTCAAGTTTTTTTTCCTAAAATTTGGTCCAAAGTAACAATTTAAGCTAAAACTTTGGTCTTATATTATTTTCTTGATCATTAAACATAATCAATAAATCTTATAAAGCACTTAACATTAAAATTAATTACAATTAATAGATACATAACAAAAAAATCAATAAAACAACTTAATTTACGAAACAAACCAAAAAATTCAATAAAACAACTTAATATATGAAACAAAAAATTTAAAGATTATTCTCAATACCTAAATATCTATCTATTTTGATAGCATAAATTAAATAAGTAATTTATAAGCTAGCCATATTTATAAGTGTATGAATACACCTCTAAATTTACAAATTTGGTTTTATGGTTTCCGTTCGGTTCTTGTTACAAGCGAGATCGAAACCGAACCGAAAAAATCGGTTTTTAAAAATTCATCAAACCAAACCGTCGGTTTCTTATTGGTTTTGATTTTTTCGGTTTGGTTGCATCGGTTATTTCGGTTGTTTTTCCGTTATTTTGGTTTCTTGAACACAATATGGCGAGATTTAAAAATATATATAAATATTATATGTTTTTCAATAATTTCGCATTAAAAGATACAAATAAATTTTTTTTGCTAAAATACATAAAAAGAAAGACGGGATTTACAAAATATACATAATTTATTTTATAAATTTGTATAGATTTATGAATAATGTGAAGGTATTTATAAAAGTGTATTATAGTTGAAAAAGAAAAAGAGGCGAGATTTTGGGGTAAAATCTCGCTAAGGTGGCAGATTTTAATTGCTCAAGGAATATATTGAAAAAATATTGATGGTCAATGTTTATTTCGGTATTGGTCAAATCATTCTAGTAATTTTCTCTTAAAAACACTTTGTACATGCTACTATGCCCCACATATATATGTGTAATTATTAAAAGTATCCTTTAGTACTTTCACGATTTAGACGTATGTTGTTATAATAGGTTCTTTTAACCTCTTACTTAATATTTTTTCAGGAAAATTTCTCAAAATAAAATAACTGCCTAAGAGCAATGCTAAAAGTTAGAATGGATCAAGAAGTATTCCAAAGTTTTAGTAATTGTAAATAGGGGTGTGCATGGTCGTTTTGTTTCGGTTATAGCCTAAAACCAAAATAAAAAACTAATATTTTGGTTTCTAGGTTTCTAAAACCGTTCGGTTTTTGTTTTTTTTTTCAATTTTAATTTTCGGTTTTCACTTTGGTTACAGTTTGGTTTTTGGCTTTTTCGATTTTGAGTTTGGGCTTCAAGTTCTTTTTTCTAAAATTTGTTCAAAAATCATGAATTTAAGCTAAAAACTTTGGTCTTATATTATTTTGTTGATCTTTAAACGTAATCAATATATTCTTATAAAGTACTTAACATAAAAAGTTACAATTAATAAAATACATAACAAAAAATTCAATAAAACAACTTAATCTACCAAAAAAAAATTTATGGATTATTCTCGGAACCTAATATCTATCTATTTTAGATAACATAAGTTAAATAAGTAATTTATAAGCTAGTTATGTTTATAAATGTATGAATACACCTCTAAATTTACAAGTTTGGTTTTATGGTTTATGTTCGGTTTGTTCGGTTCTTGTTACAAGCGAGACCGAAATCGAACCGAAAAAAACGGTTTTTAAAAAATCATCAAACCAAACTTTTTGGTCTGGTTGCGTTGGTTATTTCGGTTGGGTTCAGTTATTTCGGTTTCTTGCACACAATATGACGAGATTTAAAAAAATATATAAATATTATATAAATTCTTTTCCAATAATTTTGCATACAAAATACAGATATTTTTTGAGAAAATACATAAAAAGAATTATGGTATTTACAAAATATACATAATCTGTTTTATATGTTTATTTTTTTGTATAATTATAAATAATCTGAAGGTAAAAGTGTATTATTTTTGAAATAGAACAGATGCATGATTTTGGGGTAAAATCTCACTAAGATGACAGATTTTAATTTGTCAAAGAATATTTTGAAAATATTGATGGTCAATGTTTATTTTGGTAAGATATATTGGTATTCTAGTAATTGTCTCTTAAAAAACACTTTGTACATGATCCTATGCCCCAAATATATGTGTGTAACTATTAAAGGTATTCTTTAGTACTTTTACAATTTATACGTAGGTTGCTATAATAGTTTTTTTTATCTGTTTATTTAATATATTTTCAGGGAAATTTCTCAAAATAAGATAGTTGTCGAAGAGCAATGCTAGAAGTTAAAATGGATCAAGAAGTATTCCTAAGCTTTAGTATTTGTAAACATTTGTACATTTTAAATGTCAAATTCCAAAGATCAACATAACTCTTAGGGAGCGTTTGGTTGGAAGAATGGAATAGAATGGAATGGAATTGAAAAACTAGTATAATTTTCAAATTAAATTATGTTTAAGTGGGTAATGAAATGTAAACTCAAGGGAATGTTTCACCTCAAATTCCCTTGGTTGTGGGATTTCAAATCCCTCTCTAGGTGGAAGGATTTTGAAATCCCACAACCAAGGAAATTTGAGGTGAAACATTCCCTTGGGTTTACATTTCATTACTCACTCAAACAAAATTTTACTTAAAAATTATACTAGGTTCTCAATTTCATTCCATTCCATTCCATTCCTTCCAACCAAACGCTCCCTTAGGGAGTGTTTGGTTGGAAGGAATGGAATGGAATGTAATGGAATTGAGAAACTAGTATAATTTTAAAGTAAAATTATGTTTGAGTGGGTAATGGAATGTAAAACCAAGGGAATGTATCACCTCAAATTCCCTTGGTTGTATGATTTCAAAATCCTTCCACCTAGAGAGGGATTTGAAATCCCACAACCAAGGAAATTTGATGTGAAACATTCACTTAGTTTTACATTTCATTACCCACTCAAACATAATTTTACTTGAAAATTATACTAGTTTCTCAATTCCATTCCATTCCTTCCAACCAAACGCTTCCTAGTGTGGAAAGAGGGTCCATGTGGCGTCCAATGTGCAAAAACACTCCACATGGACACACTAAGAGTTGACATGAAGCCGTTTGTGCAAAAATGCGTTGGAAAAAATATGCAAAACACCAGCCACGCATCATCTAATGTTTGAACTTTTAATAAAAAAGACAGTACTTTTAACCGTCGGCCATTATTTCTACACGATACCCCTTCCCACCCATATTTACATATCTAGTTCCTAAGGACAAGTATGGGCTAACCTCGTGAATATATTTATCACCATCCATTTCAAGTAAATCATGGCACATAGCATCATACGTCCATTCATGAATAACAGGTGCAATCTACAATAGAAAATCGGTTAGAAGCTATACACATGAATTAGGCTACAAAGAAATTAAATTAAGCCACTCTAACTTTATTTTGTTTTAATTGAAAAAAAAAACTAACTTATTCAGCAAAAGAAAAAAACCTGATCCATTGATCTATCAAGAATGAGTAACTCGCATGTTTCAGTCTGTGGAAAATTGTTAAGAGTTTTATATTGCAGAAGATGACTCCAAATAGCAGCAGCTAGTTTTGATGGTAACAAGTTGCCATATGGTGTCATTGTGGTGGATTGAGCTGCTCTGTAACGTACAAATGGGAATTCCTGTAAAGTAAAAACATAAAAGTGACAAGTAAACAAAACAAAAACAACGTAACTAATATAATTCATGCATAGCAGATCAACTATTAGAAGGGTAATGTACTAATGTTACCTCAATTCCATCCTCGGGAATAGAGAGAATAGATAAAATATTTTAATGTATAACAAGAAAAAATGAATAGTCTACGTCAGTGGCGGATCTATAATAAAAATTCAAAGGTAATGTAATTTTTTTACCGTATATTTATTTTAATAAAAGAAAAAAATCACGATAATAAAGAGGTTTGAATGAAGATCATTCAGATCATATTTATTTGGTATTGAAGAAACTAATCCTAAAGAAATTAAAACCGAAGGAGTAGTTAACCCAACATCATCATCAATTGGTTGCATATCATTATCATTATTAGAATAAATATCATTCTCTTGAAAATTTCTTTTTAATAAAAGTTGCTAATAATAACTTGTTTTTTCATCTTTCAAATCCCTAATTTTATAACAAATCACACAAATTGTGCCGAACGACCGATGGTTCAAAGCTTCAGCTGCAGATGGGTGGTCGGCCGGTGTGGGTGGAGGGTAGCTATGGGAAGTGTCGATGGCCGATGGATGTTTATTTTTTCTTTTAAGTTTTATATTTGATTTTTTTATTTGGGTTAATTTGTTATTAGTTTTGGGCTTTTTAAGTTGTTTGATGTTTTTGGTCTTAATTGTTATTTTGGGCTTGTTGATTATTATTGTATTGGACGTTGGTTATTTTCTGCTTATTAGTTATTTATGTTCTATAAAATGTAATTTTTTTTTAAAATATTAGACTAATTTTATAAAATTTAAAACTTATTATGAATTGTTGAGTTTAAAAAATGTAGGGATAACGTAATATTTTTTAGGGGTAACGTAAACTGTAAATTTTATTTTTTTTACACAAATTCGTAAATTTTTTTTACTCTACCCGTTAAAAGTTGAGGGGTAGCAGAGACTACCCCTTCTATTAAGATAGATCCGCCCTTGGTCTACGTACCAACATTGAAGCAAAAACTGTTGCAATACGACTGGCCATTACATCCAGGCATTCATCTCCTTTTAATTGAATTTCTTCATCTCCATAAAGGTCTTCCAAGGCCTTACCATGATCGGTGATGAAGCACTATATAACAATCAAAATGACAAATAATCAACCAACGAAAAGATTATTTATTAAATAATGAAACAATTTTTTTGCACTACAAATATTGAAACTATACACACACATACACATATATACTAAAGAGGTGCTCGGGTGATGTAACGATTAACGTATGAAAACTTTTTACAAATTAAAAAAAAACTATATCAATATCACACTCAAATTGAATAGAAATAACTCTTGGTTTTATATTGTCTTTTTTTTAACACATATGAACGTATGTTAACTTTTTACAAATAAAAAAAAACTGAAACAACCATACAATCTTATAAATAAATATATATATAATAAATATAAGAAAGAAGATTAATGAATATAAATAACAACTTAATAATAAATCATTAAATATAACTAAAATGTATATATACACAAACGTAAAGTGTGTAAATTGTAAAATATATATTAATAAGTAATTTAATAATAATAATAATAATAATAATAATAATAATAATAATAATAATAAAATGCACCGAAGGATAAGATATTTGACCAACTTTATTCTTCTTGACTTTTTCAAATCTCCTGTTACTCATTTCACCAACACTTTCAAGCTTTGTCTTTTTTTTTCTTTTCTCATTGACTAAAACCTCTGTAAATCATCTATTATGAAAAAGCTTTCAACAACTCTTTTCTCTGTGTTGGAAAATATGAACTTAATGAGGAAAGTTGAAATGACTTCACGAACTAACATCGGGAGTTCCACTATTGAACCTCATTAATCCCTTGTTTTAAAAACAAAGAATTGTTTCATCGAGCCCTATACTATCTTAACATCTCCCTTTGCGTTTCTCTTCCGGTTGTAAATTCCGATGAGTATTTATCATCTCCGGCGGTTCCCGCGTCGAACCAAACTCCAAACCCAAGATTGTTGATCTAACGTCTTCACTGGTGACAACTTTTCTTTGACCATCGCAACCTCCGACGACATCAAATGCGCCATGAAACTACTCGTCGTTGCTGCGAAAGATTCCTAGCGACGTGACAACCCCTCCGGCGACTCAAGTTCCTTTTGAATGCTTCCGGCGAGTGGTCAAGGTAATCAACAAGCGCCAACTTGAACTCAAATTTTGGTTACCCAGCTATCTTTATTAGTATATTGTTGCCTTGTCGGAAGTTGAAGATGCGTTTCAACAACCATTAAAGATCTCTAAAATAATTAGAGAGCAAATGATACCCAAAGCTAGTTATTAAATGTTTAAAAGCTATAATAACCAATATAATATATAATTATTGTACAAGAGGTTCTACAAACTCTTGATAGCAAGATTTCAAACTTTATCACCAGTGAGCCTCCATTGTTCTACCTTGTTTGACTAATATTATTATTATGTTTATTACATTTGTTTATTTAACCAAACTCATGTTTGCGTTTTCCTTCTTTCTGAATGTATTAGACAATATATGACTATATATATATATATATATATATATATATATATATATATATATATATATATATATATATATATATATATATATATATATATATATATATATATATGTGTGTGTGTAATTTAATATTATGATATTTGGATTTAAGTGGCTCGTCGTTGAATAAGTATATAAATAAAGGTGACCTTTATCAAAAATTAAAAGAACGAATCTCATTTAATATAAATTATTGTAGGTTATTATCAACCCCTTTAAGAAAACAAGTCTGACGTCATTGTGCCTTGTCAATTAAGGTACGGATTCTTACCCCACTCATTATTGTTATAGTATTCGATTTGATTAAGGAAACCCTTTGACTTTCACCGTCCTTTGAAATTCCTGAACGTCTTTGACATTCCTATTTGTATCAATTGGTCGCGCGTTTATCAATATCATGATTTATTATTATTTCGTCATGTTACCTTGGATTTAATGTTATTTTACATGCGATTGAAAATTATTGAATTGAACTCATTATCGCATGTTCTTATGTTATGATATGATTATGTATTTGTTCAGCGTTTGGATTAACGAACACATTTGGTATATATTATTGTAGCACTATTTTAGTGTGTTGTATTCCGTTACCCGAGCATGTCCCTACTTGTGGGGGTGACCACAAGCGTGTCATTGCGGCATCGATGACATGGCACCAACCGTGACGGTGAGCAGAGATCACGGCGTCTCCTTTTGTACTTGCGAGGTACATTGGCCACATTATGTTAAGGAGGCGTATGGGCTGGTCCTAGGATATATGCATATGATTATGGTGGATGGTTGTCGTGTATGCCCACACTCCATTTCACGTTCGGTACATAGGGTCTGCAGCTCTATGTGCATGTCTGTTCTGATATAAGTTATTCGGCTCAATGGGTACATCCACATGATACGATTTACTTTATTGACTTGTCTTACTTTGCATTGTATCATGTTTATTTTACTTTATCTCTTGATGTTATTACAGTTGTTATTATTGTTACTTGTGCCTTTATCCGTACTGGGCATTCGGCTCATTCCGTAAATATATGTTTCACAGGTTCACAGGTTACTCCGAGCGGGGTGTGAAAAGAGATAAACTGTGCTCTAGGATTTTTGAACAGAGAAGTATAGCCATTTTTGTAGCGCGTGCTAATTATCTAGATTTGGCTGATTAAATAATATGTAACGAATACTTTACCCTAGGGCTCTCAAACGATGTTTGGATGTTGTACTCCTAACGTTTTAATTATGGAATTATGTCTTATGTTATGATTACTATGATAGTAACACGTCAACCCTAATCGGGTTGGGGTGTTACAGTTATGGTATCAGAGCAAAGGCTCTTTCCTGTAGAAAACTTAAACATTAATAAATAAGACATGTGAGGATTGGGTAGACATTTGGGTTAGGATGCCATCTAATTTTATAATCTATTATTTTATATACGCTAATCTTGTGTCCATTTCTTTTAGATGCCTCCACGTCGCCAACCCCGTAGGAACGTCCGTAGGGCAAACCGATTGCATGCCGACACAGCTTCAAACGAGACCCCTGTTGACCCGAACATGGTCTCCGCTATCAACCATGTTTTTGCCGGTTTGTTGCCTAACCTTGTTGCGCAAACTGTGGAAGCAGTTCTTCACCAAACTCGTTCTGAAGGTCGTGATAACTCTAATCAGGAGAACCCAATTGAAGAGCACAACACAGATAACTCTACTGAGGGCATTCATGTGTGGATTCAGAGGTTCCAAAAGCAAAATCCAAGGTCATTCAGTCATGCAACTACTCCCATCGACGCGAGGAACTGGATAGCCCATGTTGAGAAGATCTTTGAAGTGTTGGGTGTTGTGGATGAGTACAAGGTCAGATTAGCCACGTACAAATTGGAGGATGATGCACAAACTTGGTGGGAAGGACTTATGCAAATCAGAGGAGGGAAAGCCTATGCAGCTACTCTTTCGTGGCCTGATTTTCGTACTATCTTTTATGACAAGTTTTTCTCTACAGCTGACAGAGAGGCCTACATCAGAGAATATGCCGTCATCCGACAGGGGAATGATGAACCAGGGTCAGAGTTCATTACTCGATTTGCAAGGTTGGCTAATATTGTGGGGGAAGCAGCCGGGTCTGCAGCAGTTCAAGCAGAAAAGTGTAAATGGGCAGTGTGTGATCGAATCCGAAAGTCGATCATGTATATGAAGTTTAAGGATCTTACGGAGGTGGCTGATGCAATCAAGACATTTGAATTTGACAGAAAAGAATTCTTATCTCGGACAGGAGACAACAAGAAAAGGGATAGAGATGGACACCGAATTCAGCCCACAGGCCAGTCATCAAATGCTGCTAATCATTCAAAGGATCGTAGAGTTCAACCAAGTCGTAACAACGGAAATCAGACCCGACCATGGCAGCCTAAAACCCATAACCAGATTCAACCGTTTGAAGGTGCTATTAGGGCACAACCACTAAATCAACATGGAAACCCAAACCAGACTTTGATTCCGCCATGTAACACTTGTGGGAAGCGTCATCGAGGCATTTGTCATCGAGCCATGGGAAATTGTTTCCGGTGTGGTCAAGCGGGGCATATGATCAGGGATTGTCCGAAACAAGAGAACAAGAGGAACACTGGTGGGTCCAATGCACAAGCTAACATCGGAGGAAGAGTTTTCGCACTTACTGCTACTGAGGCTGCTAGTACACCAGGTACTGTATCTGGAACCCTTCAAATTGGTGAACGTGATATTTATGTGCTATTTGATACGGGAGCAACACACTCGATTGTTTCTCATTTGTTTACTAGATACCTTATGATTGATCCCTCACCGTTAGATCATACTCTATCGATTTCAACTCCTATGGGAAACTCGCTTATTATCACTCATATATATAAAGATTGTCCTATTCATGTTGACTCGATCGTGCGTAATGCGGATCTTTTGCCCATGCAAATGGGTGACTTTGATATTATTCTCGGGATGGATTGGTTAACGCGACATCATGTTACTATTGATTGCCATTCTCGACGAGTTATCTTCGGTGATCTTCATCATCCTGAATTTGTCTATCAGGGAATTCAACCTCATAAATCTCTTAAGATTATTTCAGCACTCAAGGCTCAAAAGTTGATATCGCATGGTTGTGTTGGATTCTTAGCGTCTATCTCGGATACCTCGATTATTGAAGATAGCATCGATGACCATCCTATTGTTCGTGAGTATCCTGATGTATTTCCAGATGAATTACCGGGACTACCGCCAGACCGTGAAGTAGAGTTCTCCATCGACTTAATTCCTGGCGCTGAGCCCATCTCTAAGGCACCGTATCGCATGGCACCGTTAGAACTAAAAGAATTGAAAGAACAGTTACAGGAGTTATTAGAGCTTGGATTTATTAGGCCAAGCGTCTCACCGTGGGGCGCACCAGTCTTATTTGTAAAGAAGAAGGATGGTAGTATGCGGTTGTGTATTGACTACCGAGAGTTAAACAAGATTACCATTCGAAACCGTTATCCTCTACCCCGCATCGATGATCTTTTTGACCAACTTCAGGGTGCTAAATTCTTCTCAAAAATAGATCTGAGGTCTGGTTATCATCAGTTGAAGATAAGAGAGACGGATGTGCCTAAGTCCGCCTTTCGCACTCGTTACGGTCATTATGAATTCTTGGTCATGCCTTTTGGCTTGACTAATGCACCAGCTGTATTCATGGACTTGATGAACCGAGTATTTCATGAATTCTTGGATAAATTTGTGATTGTTTTTATCGATGATATTTTAGTGTATTCTAGAAGCAAGGAAGAACATGAGGAACACCTGCGTAAAGTGCTTGAGACATTAAGGCAAACGAAGTTGTATGCCAAATTTTTAAAATGTGAATTTTGGCTCAATCAAGTAGCATTCTTGGGTCACATTGTATCAGCAGAAGGAATTAAAATGGATCCGGCTAAAATTGAGGCCATTACTAAGTGGCCTAGACCTACCTCAGCCACAGAGGTCCGAAGTTTCTTAGGTTTGGCTGGCTATTATCGAAGATTTGTGGAAGGTTTTTCTGTTATTGCCTTACCCCTCACACAACTATTGAGAAAAGGGGTGAAATATTCTTGGAATGAAGAGCGGGAAAAGAGTTTTGAAGAGCTAAAGAAAAGACTTGTATCTGCCCCAATACTCACTCTTCCATCTGGTTCAGGCGGATTTCAGATTTATAGTGATGCCTCGAAGAAAGGGCTAGGTTGTGTGCTGATGCAACACGGAAAAGTCATCGCCTATGCCTCCCGTCAACTGAAGCCTTATGAAATTAATTATCCGACACATGATTTGGAGTTGGCAGCAGTAGTATTTGCATTAAAGATTTGGCGACATTATCTGTATGGCGAGACTTGTGATATCTTTACCGATCATAAAAGCCTCAAGTATATATTTACACAAAAGGAGCTAAATATGAGGCAAAGAAGATGGTTGGAACTTTTGAAAGATTACGATGCTAATATTCAGTACCACCCGGGGAAAGCGAATGTGGTGGCTGACGCTTTGAGTAGAAAGAATTTTGGAGTTGTGTCTTGCCTTCAAATTCATCCGCATGTTATTTCAGAACTTGATAAGATGGGCATTGGTATTCAAGTTGGTAAATCTGATGGCTACCTAGCTAGAATGAAAATCGAGCCTGACCTCATCTCACAAATTAAAGAGGCCCAACAACATGATGGAGAGTTATGGGCAATAACAGAGAATATTCAGTTGGGGAAGCATTCAGATTTTCGTGTGGATGAACAAGGAGTAATTTGGTGTGGGAAAAGATTATGTGTACCTGATGATTCCACCCTTCGTGAGTCATTACTAGCCGAGGCACATAGCTCGCCTTTTTCTATTCACCCAGGATCAACAAAGATGTATCGTGATTTACGTCAAAACTTTTGGTGGAATGGCATGAAGGAAGATGTTGCAAGATATGTAAGTCGATGCCTCACGTGCCAGCAAGTGAAGATTGAGCACCAACGAGCCAGCGGACTCTTGCAACCGCTGAATATTCCCGTGTGGAAATGGGATGAAATATCAATGGATTTCGTTACAGGCTTGCCCAAGACATTTAAGAAGAATGATGCTATATGGGTCGTTGTTGATAGATTATCCAAGTCAGCTCATTTTCTACCGATTCAACAAGGATTTTCAGTTAGCAAGTTATCAGAGGTGTTTCTTCAAGAGATTATTCGACTCCATGGCACTCCATCCTCAATTGTTTCAGATAGAGATCCACGTTTCACTTCTCGATTTTGGAAAGGCTTTCAAGCAGCTTGGGGTACACGATTGAAGTTTAGTACTGCTTTTCATCCACAGACAGACGGACAGTCGGAACGTACGATTCAGACTCTTGAAGATATGCTCCGTGCATGCGCACTCGAGTGGACAGGAAACTGGGATGAGTATTTATGTCTTGTCGAGTTTGCCTACAACAATAGTTGGCAAGCTAGTATCGGTATGGCTCCTTTTGAACTCTTGTATGGTCGAAAGTGTAGAGCACCAATATGTTGGGAAGAGGTTGGGGAAAAGCTCATTGAGGGACCCGAGTTAGTCCAAATTACAAATGAAAAGGTTGTCATCGCACGAGAGAAATTAAAGGAAGCACAAAGTAGACAAAAGAGTTATGCAGATCAACATCGTCGATCATTAGAATTCAAAGTTGGAGATCACGTGTTTTTGAAAGTCTCACCTTGTCGTGGCGTACGCAGATTTGGTATCAAAGGAAAGCTTAGCCCTCGTTTCATCGGCCCATTTGAGATTCTCGAGAGAGTTGGAGAAGTTTCTTATCGCCTAGCATTGCCGCCTCAGCTTTCTCACGTTCATAACGTTTTTCATGTATCCTTGCTAAGAGGATATAATTATCATCCTCTCCATGTCATCAGTTATCCGTTACACACTATCCAAGAAGACTTATCCTATGAGGAAGAACCGGAAGCTATATTGGATCGACAAGAAAGAACCATGCGAAGAAAAGTGATTCCATTCGTCAAGGTTTTATGGAAGAACCACTCAGAGCGAGAAGCTACGTGGGAAACTGAAGAATCAATTCGTGCGTTGTACCCGAGTCTTTTTGAAAACTAGGTTCTCATGTATCAAGTATCTGTGAACCATGTATTTTCATTTACGTATGTCATGAACTTTTGATTCCTATTAATTTCTGAATTCGTTAACTAATTATGTATTGGCCTATCTATAAATTTCGAGGACGAAATTTCTTTAGGGGGTAATAGTTGAAACAACCATACAATCTTATAAATAAATATATATATAATAAATATAAGAAAGAAGATTAATGAATATAAATAACAACTTAATAATAAATCATTAAATATAACTAAAATGTATATATACACAAACGTAAAGTGTGTAAATTGTAAAATATATATTAATAAGTAATTTAATAATAATAATAATAATAATAATAATAATAATAATAATAATAATAATAATAATAATAATAAAATGCACCGAAGGATAAGATATTTGACCAACTTTATTCTTCTTGACTTTTTCAAATCTCCTGTTACTCATTTCACCAACACTTTCAAGCTTTGTCTTTTTTTTTTCTTTTCTCATTGACTAAAACCTCTGTAAATCATCTATTATGAAAAAGCTTTCAACAACTCTTTTCTCTGTGTTGGAAAATATGAACTTAATGAGGAAAGTTGAAATGACTTCACGAACTAACATCGGGAGTTCCACTATTGAACCTCATTAATCCCTTGTTTTAAAAACAAAGAATTGTTTCATCGAGCCCTATACTATCTTAACATCTCCCTTTGCGTTTCTCTTCCGGTTGTAAATTCCGATGAGTATTTATCATCTCCGGCGGTTCCCGCGTCGAACCAAACTCCAAACCCAAGATTGTTGATCTAACGTCTTCACTGGTGACAACTTTTCTTTGACCATCGCAACCTCCGACGACATCAAATGCGCCATGAAACTACTCGTCGTTGCTGCGAAAGATTCCTAGCGACGTGACAACCCCTCCGGCGACTCAAGTTCCTTTTGAATGCTTCCGGCGAGTGGTCAAGGTAATCAACAAGCGCCAACTTGAACTCAAATTTTGGTTACCCAGCTATCTTTATTAGTATATTGTTGCCTTGTCGGAAGTTGAAGATGCGTTTCAACAACCATTAAAGATCTCTAAAATAATTAGAGAGCAAATGATACCCAAAGCTAGTTATTAAATGTTTAAAAGCTATAATAACCAATATAATATATAATTATTGTACAAGAGGTTCTACAAACTCTTGATAGCAAGATTTCAAACTTTATCACCAGTGAGCCTCCATTGTTCTACCTTGTTTGACTAATATTATTATTATGTTTATTACATTTGTTTATTTAACCAAACTCATGTTTGCGTTTTCCTTCTTTCTGAATGTATTAGACAATATATGACTATATATATATATATATATATATATATATATATATATATATATATGTGTGTGTAATTTAATATTATGATATTTGGATTTAAGTGGCTCGTCGTTGAATAAGTATATAAATAAAGGTGACCTTTATCAAAAATTAAAAGAACGAATCTCATTTAATATAAATTATTGTAGGTTATTATCAACCCCTTTAAGAAAACAAGTCTGACGTCATTGTGCCTTGTCAATTAAGGTACGGATTCTTACCCCACTCATTATTGTTATAGTATTCGATTTGATTAAGGAAACCCTTTGACTTTCACCGTCCTTTGAAATTCCTGAACGTCTTTGACATTCCTATTTGTATCAATTGGTCGCGCGTTTATCAATATCATGATTTATTATTATTTCGTCATGTTACCTTGGATTTAATGTTATTTTACATGCGATTGAAAATTATTGAATTGAACTCATTATCGCATGTTCTTATGTTATGATATGATTATGTATTTGTTCAGCGTTTGGATTAACGAACACATTTGGTATATATTATTGTAGCACTATTTTAGTGTGTTGTATTCCGTTACCCGAGCATGTCCCTACTTGTGGGGGTGACCACAAGCGTGTCATTGCGGCATCGATGACATGGCACCAACCGTGACGGTGAGCAGAGATCACGGCGTCTCCTTTTGTACTTGCGAGGTACATTGGCCACATTATGTTAAGGAGGCGTATGGGCTGGTCCTAGGATATATGCATATGATTATGGTGGATGGTTGTCGTGTATGCCCACACTCCATTTCACGTTCGGTACATAGGGTCTGCAGCTCTATGTGCATGTCTGTTCTGATATAAGTTATTCGGCTCAATGGGTACATCCACATGATACGATTTACTTTATTGACTTGTCTTACTTTGCATTGTATCATGTTTATTTTACTTTATCTCTTGATGTTATTACAGTTGTTATTATTGTTACTTGTGCCTTTATCCGTACTGGGCATTCGGCTCATTCCGTAAATATATGTTTCACAGGTTCACAGGTTACTCCGAGCGGGGTGTGAAAAGAGATAAACTGTGCTCTAGGATTTTTGAACAGAGAAGTATAGCCATTTTTGTAGCGCGTGCTAATTATCTAGATTTGGCTGATTAAATAATATGTAACGAATACTTTACCCTAGGGCTCTCAAACGATGTTTGGATGTTGTACTCCTAACGTTTTAATTATGGAATTATGTCTTATGTTATGATTACTATGATAGTAACACGTCAACCCTAATCGGGTTGGGGTGTTACAAAAACTATATCAATATCACACTCAAATGGAATAGAAATAACTCTTATTTTTATATTGTTTTTCTAACACATATGAAAGTTGTTAAATTCAAAATTTTTTTGATAGGGCTATATGTAACCCAAAAATAATCTACAAAAGATGGTTATTCCATTTTTGTCTTCCATCCTTTTGCATACATGAAATTTATTTTATCAATTTAGATTTTAAATCCATTTAATTGTTTTAATCAGTGGTTCAAAATTCTAGCCACCCTACGACTATGCATGAATGTATGTATACCTGGTTGTCAATGACAATGTACTCCAGATTTATCTGTGCATCATAAATTCCCAAAAAGAGTAATTAAGATAATATGGTGACAATTTTACTTCAAAATATAATTTAAAATATGATCTGACCTCCATGATGTCATACAAGCGGGATTTTATTGTTTGATCATATTTGAGGTGAGTAAGTAATTCTTGTGAAACGGCTGAACTAAAGAAAATGTAGGCACTGAAGATATCATGAAGAATAAAAGTTAGTACCGATTAAGGTTTAACTACAATATTCTACGAACGTGTATTGTTTGTGTACGCACATATATAGGTGTGGAGGGTTAATGAGAAAACCACATGTTATGTAAAAACTGAAAAAAAAACTAATAGTCACATATTTGTAACTATGAAAAAATATAGGTTACGTATACGTAACTCAATATTCGTCACGTAAAAAATGATAAGATTTAAAATTAAAAAATATATAAATAAAATAATAAGATCATATATTAGTCATATACTCTTTATACAATTAATTAATGAAAATTAATTATTCATAAATTTTATGTTTAGCTAGAAGTGGTTTTGATAGTTTTCTTATTAGTTGATGGTTTTCTCTTGATCAGTCCATTATATATAAACACAAGATACATATTAATTGTTAACCCTTATTAGTTATAATAATCAATTAACTCAACTATTGGTTTACAACAGGACATGTCCCCACTATAACTTAGAGATACAATAAAACAATGGTGCAACGAGCGTTTGAAAAAATAATTAAAGAAATATAGCAAATTGTTTTATAACTCGAACTAAAGATATTAAAAAAAAATTATATAATAGTGTAATTTGTATAAAAAATTATATCATATAAAAAGTTAAGAATGTTTTGAAAAAATTTGTGAAGTTTTTACAAAAAGTTAAGTATGTTTAAAAATTCTGGGTTTTTAAGTTTTATAAATATATTTTTTTAAAATGGGTGACGTTTTCATAAAAATTAAGTATGATTAAATTAATTTCTTAAACTTTGTACTTTTTATATGCATTTATGTATACTTTTGTATAAAAACTATCAAATAAATTTTTTAAATTTTTTAAAGTTTTAATTGTTTAGATATAGATGTGTAGCTAGTAAAACCTATGTATGACTTACCATGTGTTCGTATATTATAAATATTTATGAATGTGTAAGTTACCATTTACTTAGGTAAATAAAACTTGTTAAGAATTATTTAGATAGGGAAGAGGAAAGAAAAATTGTTTAATTTGAAAAAATAAATAATTTAATATCTAATATTAGTAAACGTTTTTCATAATAAATAATAGAGTTAAAAACATTTTACATCCCTGACATTTAATATAAATTATAATTTAATCCTAAAGTTTAGATTTTGTCATATGCATCCAAATGTTTCATTAAATCCGTTAAAATTTATTTAACAATTCATAATATACACCGTTAAGTTTTTCCGTTGAGTTTCTTATAGGGGTATTTTAGTAAAAACTATTACAAAATAAAATAAACTAGTCTTAAGCCCCATGCGTTGCAGGGGGGCGTAAAACCGTGTCAAGTAGCACCAATAACCCACTACAGTCAATAACCACTAACATCCAAAAAACTCGTAGTAAAAATAATATAAAAACGAACGAAAAGTAGGTGTAAAAATGTTAAACCGCGTAGGCAGAATGTAAAACATATAAAACAATAAATAGGTCGACCTAGAACCAGCGCGTTGCGACGGAGTCGTTAAACGGGGAAAATATAAGGGTAAAAACTTTGAACCACACTCGCACGTTGCGCTGAGCTAACTTGCAAAATTTAAACTGAATCGTAAAATAACAAATTTATAAAATACGAAAAGTAAAGGAGATTAAAGTTGAAAGTAGAAAAAATATCGGCGTCAAATGATAAAAAATATAAAAGGATTAAATTAAAATAAGAAATAAGTTAAGTATTAAAAAAAGTGACAAAGGTGTGTACAACCTATTAAGCATATTCTACAACCCACTAAGCATAGCAAAGTTGATAATTAGTAATATATAAATATACGAACACATGGTAAGTCATACATAGGTTTTACGCCCCCGCGGCAACGCGGAGGGGGTGGGGGGCTAATACTAGTTATATAATATCAATTAACTCCATATACAAATGCAAAAAGGATAATTACGAAGAAATTGTAATAGAATCATATATATATATATATATATATATATATATATATATATATATATATATATATATATATATATATATATATATATACACATATATATAATATGTATGTGTATATATGTATGTGTATATATATATATATACATATATATATATATACATATATATATACATATATATATATATACATATATATATACATATATATATATATATATATATTATATATATATATATGTATATATATATATATGTATGTATATATATATGTATATATATATGTATATATATATGTGTATATGTATATATATATATATCTATATATGTGTATATGTATATATATATGTATGTATATATATATATATATATATATATATATATATATATATATATATATATATATATATATATAAATATTTATGAATGTGTAAGTTACCATTTACTTAGGTAAATAAAACTTGTTAAGAATTATTTAGATAGGGAAGAGGAAAGAAAAATTGTTTAATTTGAAAAATAAATAATTTAATATCTAATATTAATAAACGTTTTTCATAATAAATAATAGAGTTAAAAACATTTTACATCCCTGACATTTAATATAAATTATAATTTAATCCAAAAGTTTAGATTTTGTCATATGCATCCAAATGTTTCATTAAAACCGTTAAAATTTATTTAACAATTCATAATATACACTGTTAAGTTTTTCCGTTGAGTTTCTTATAGGGGTATTTTAGTAAAAACTATTACAAAATAAAATAAATAATAAAATAAAATTTGGTTATTTACGTACTATTTGTAAAGAGGATTTCTTCCACCCATGTCGGATAAGAGCGTGAAAACACTGCACGATCAATTATGTATATATTAACAATAAAATAATAATAATAGTAATAACAAAAATGATGATAATAATATTACTTCTCTTTTGTTGGTTGGATGAAATATACCGCAACCCATTTATTCAGTGGTTGTCTTTGCTCGTTTATATCTTCCACCACTACACAAAGAAAAAATAAAATTTGTGCTTTCACTTCTACAAGGGAATTCAAAGAGTGGGCTTAATTTGTGTCTTACATGAAATTCCTTTATCTCTTAATTCAGTCATTTTGCATAAGTTTGACAAAATTTTGCGAGTAACTTTATCTGTTACGAGTACCTAAAAACCAAGTGTCAATACCAACAAAATAAACACAATTACTGATGCACCACCAGTCCAAAAAACTATACCTTCCGGTTTGATTTTGAGTCGGGTCTGTATGTGTATCTCATCATTTCAAACAATACTCCTACACGTACAATGTGCGATACAGTCTAAGTATCTTTAAATTTGGAAGAAGCTATACACAAACACGCACACTCCTCATCACAAGCGTTAAACAGAAATTATACAAATTTATAGGAGTGAAGTTGAATAGAAAAACTCACGATGGCGAGTAGCTTCTCTGAAATTTTGATGCGTGTTTCCGAGGGAAAACGAATCACAATCCGACATCGACATATTCGCTGAAATGCAAACTGCTTCAATTGATCAAAGAACTCCGAATTCAATAGAAGAAATTAAAAAGATAATGGAGTTGAATAATGAATTATAGAGGGTGGATGGTAGACCAGTGGGTAACATGAAATTTCCTAAATGTTACTCATTTTAGAAAAACGGTCGGTATGTTCATATTATTGGACACCTTTTTTAATTTGTCATATTTTCATTTAAGGTAATGGTATATACATATATAGCAGTAACAGTACTCCTTTTTTTATATTCATATTTTCTCTTAAGTTATATTTGTAGCATTTTGAATATCATATGACATATGTGTATCAATAATAAATCTAAAAATTGTTCCACTTATTATGTAAACTGCATTAAAACATATCATATCTAATAAAATTTCAAGTTTATGAATTCATATTCTAGAAAATATAGAACTTTATTGACTACACTCTGAACACTAACATATGAAAAAATTCAATGACCGATGCGGATGAGTGATCCAGTTATCGCTAGGAGAGATCGAGTCTATGAGAAATCCGTTAGCAATTGTGAGAGGACTCCCGTAAAAACAGATTGTGTGAAGACGACCTTAGTTCTATCATACAATAAAAATCATCTCATATTATTATTTTAAAAAAATAAAATTATATTATTGTTATTATTACAATTATTATTAAAAACCAAAAACTAGAATCCATTACAGGTTGTCAACCACCGCATTACACAAAATTGTCGGATACTTTCCTTCTTTACATCTTTTGTGATGGCTATGGGGAATCACATGTTTCCAAAATTTTCAGACTTTGTTAAGACTTTTAGAATTTGAAATTATTGATGCATGCAACAATATATGATTTTCTTTAATAGAAAATTTAGTTGTTCTTTACGTTTTGTCCTATTGCGTTGGAAACGACTAATTGTGACAAATTATTTAGAAAATCTACGTTGGAAAAACTTCATGTGTAACTCCTCGTTTTCTTGTATCATTCCTATGTTTGAAATTTTAGGTTTAAAAAAGTAACATGGGGATTTTTAGAGCGATTAAAGGGGGATCATAACCTATCCAAACATGGTTAGCCGCCCCCCTTCTACCATTTGGATTCTATTCGCAAAAGGAACAAGAGAAGAAGAGAGATTAAGAAGAAACACAAGAGTTTTGTCGATTTCAATTAAGTTCAATGATCCATGATCGGTTATTGGCAAGGGAAGGGTATGGTGAATCAACGTGCACCATCATCACCGCCCAAGTCAATGTTTTCTAGTTGTCAACGAAAAGATATAGTTTTGCGATCAGAACAAGCATGCTAATGTTGAAATCAGTGTAAAGAATGTTAAATGATGTTACTAATGTGTTCTAAACCAATGTCATAGTTTGAAACAAGATTCAATATAGAAAAAGGAAACTGTCGATGCAAGGGCTTCAGCACGTAAGTTTATGCTTTACATGAAAATCAGGAGTTTTGCCTAGAAGTTCTGGCAAAGGTCCATAGTTTCACCGATTTAAAAGTTTGTAGTTCACCTAAAATAATTTTGTGATTTTATTCTTAGACTTTGTTGTATGAGACTTTCGCCTAAATAGTTTTACGTGTGTTATTCAGTTAGCTCCTTCGTTCAAAGACTTTCGTCTAAGGACTTTCGCCTGAAATTTCATGTGAAAGCAAGTATATGTTATGATTCTTGACACGAAAGTGAACTATCACACCCCAATCTACATCTTGATTTGTTAAATCATTCTAACAACAATATACAACAAAAACTAGACTGAATTAAAATCTTACAGTGATTACTTCCATTCATGCAACCTTTGCGTTCAAATTACAAACATATAAATATATATACGTCAAATGCACTGAACTCAGCTCAAATCTTCTATTTGATGTTCTTAATCATACTTAACATGCTAATTAAGTCTTCTTAATCTAGCTAATGCTTCCCAAGATCTCATTCTCCTATATCACAAGCTAAAACAAGTCAATAACGTTGTTGGTGAGTCATAACCAATGTTGTAAAAATCGTTAGGCGCTAGTCGGGCGGTGGGGTAAGGACTAGGGATTAATCGGGATTAGTAGGGATTAATCGGTTTGGAAATTTTATATATAATTTTCAATTTTACATATATATATATATATATATATATATATATATATATATATATATATATATATATATACACACATTTTTATATGTAATCTTTATAAAAATGTTTAGTTTTATATACATATAAACAAATATGGTCGGAATTTACAAAATTTTCACCAGAATTTCAAGAGTCGCCGGAATCTGGCCGGAATCCGGCCGGAAGTCGTCGGAATCTCGCCGGAAAAGTCGCCGGAATTTGCAATTTTCGGCCGATTTGGACCGCCTAGGTCCGCATAAGGCCGCCTAAGGCCGCCTAGGGCCGAATTTGACCACCTTTTACCGCCTAGCGATTAATTGGCCGATTAGGTAAAATCTCCTAGGTGGTTGGCCGCCTAGCGATTAATAGCCGATTAGGCGGCCACCTAGGCCTTTTGCAACACTGGTCATAACTAATGACACTAAAACATTAGACTATATAATCATGTGTATAAATTATTTCTAATCAAATCAAGTTTCACTAACATCCTTACCTATAGGAAAGTGTCCATCAACATACATGCCACTTCAGGTTTTACAGACATAATGGTGGGTAGGTTAAAGATGCTCTAACCAATCGATTTCCGACGTGTCCCAACATTAGAGTAAGAGACAACCCCTAAGTACCATGTACTTTGACGAATCCTAAAGGATGATATCGATGACTCAGTCTAGAGTGTATCCTCATACCAAACCTAAGAGCGTGGCCTTTCTACATAGATGGATCCAACTAAGCGCATATATGTCCCTAGGTAAAAAGAAAAGCCACTCTGTGTGATGACCAACCATCGTGCCTGGTATTGCTCCACGCGTCAACCTTCCACTTACCTTACTGATTTTCTTGTGACTAACAATGACCAATGCGGAACATACCTAAGCTATGGTTTGCTAATCTGCTAGAGACGATTTTAACCTGCCACCACACACATGTCAAATCATTTTCATCAAATTGTTTTACCAACTCGGATACTGATTTGCATATTGATATCCTGAAATATAGTAACATCCATGTCAAGACTGTAACATCTCGTATTTTGTTAACTTAAAAGGTTAACTTCGTTAAGTTTTAAAAGGACCTTTTATGTCATTTTGAAACCTTGAGAACCTATTATGGTTGATAATTAATAACAATAGCATTAAAAAGGGTTGTAATGTTGTTTAATGCTATAACACTTAAAGTGATTTTAATCTTAAAAATAATAATTATTATTATTATAACAATAATAATAACAATAGCAATAATAATCGTAATAAAAGTTGTAATAATAATAATAATTTAAATAATTTATGAAAGTTAAATAAGTGTTAAGTTATAAATATATATGTATACTAAAAAAAAATAAAATATTAAACTTAAAGTTTAATTAAGGAGGCCTTTATGTTAAATTTAGAACTTAAAATGAAAGTTTTGAACATGAAATAATAAAACTTCAAAACTTCAGGGGTTAATCTGTAAATTATTAAAACTTAAGCAAACTTTAAAACTCAAGTGTCAACTCCTGGAAACCACAGGGACCGTTTGTGTAAATTCCCAAACCCAACTTCCCAACCTTCCCGTCGACACCTACTCCGGCCGCGAACACCGGCAGTTCTCCGGCGACCCTTCCACACCCGAAACGCGCGATTAAAAACCCAATTAAGCCGTATTAACCCTTACATAACCTGTATCGAATTCAATGATCAATTCAATTCGAATCAATGCTCGGTTCAACCTCTCGAATAGAAACCGAAAACCCAATTCAATCCTTAACCGTTCAACGTACATATTGTGTTAATAACTCAATTACGGAAATCTAAAACGATCTAATACCTATCTTTAGTCGTAAACAACCTGCAATTTCACTCGAAACACAACAGTCACCACCATTGATCATCACATTTGTTCGAACCTGCAACTTAGTTGTGTACTATCTTCAGATTGATTTCACTAGAAATTGATTGGGGGTTTTCGAAGAATACAACCCTCTGAAACTACGCACTGGCTAAATTCGATTAACATCAACATTTGATCATCGTTTAGACACCAAAACCCTCGCGACCTGTTCTTGGTGTCTTATGCATCAATTCGAATTCAAATCATGTAAGTGAATACCTCTTCTTATTCGATTTCATTCACTAAGCAAAAGCCCTAACCATAATATGATTAACGACAGCAATCTGATGTTCAATTTCTGGTTACACCGATCTAGGGTTCTTGGTTGGGTGGGGGGATCTTTTGATTTGGGTTTAAATTTTATAGAAACCGTTTACAACCGCGGCTGTATGCCTTGGTTCACTGGTTCCCCACACACATTCTAACTTGGAGGTCCCGGGTTCGACCCCGGGCACCCCTATATTTTTTTAAAATGGCTTTTTAAGCCTTAAATCAACTTTAGAAAATTTCTAATAAATATAAAAAAATATTTTATAACCTTTAAATATATTTTAAGTTGTCAAATAATTTTCAGTGATATTTTAAAATATTAAACAATTAAAAAACCTTTGTAATAAAACATTTTAAAGGTTATTTTTTGAATTATTAACATAGATTTTAAATAATTAACAAAATAGTAGTGAACCGAACTTTCCTTAGATTTTATCGTTTAAATCACGATATTTTAAATGGAGTTTTATTTAAAAAAGTTATAAATTCTTTTGTGTAATAAAACTTATTATGGTTCAAATTTTATTAAAGCATTATAAATCTAAATGATAAATAATTATCCAAGTAGTTGTTAAAATGACTATTTGAATAATTTATTATTCATCAAATCATTTGAGCATGTTATACCATTTACTGAATTTAATCGTTAACTTTTGTTTAAATTCTTGAAAATTATAAAACAATATAATTTGCTTTATTTTAAGGTTTTAAAAACTTTTATCATTTTAATAAGCTTAAAACTTTATAATATGATTTTAATATGTAATATCCTTATCAACTTTTAAATAGTTAATTTTTAAATTAATTATTTCTTTTCACATATTATTGGTTTAATTGATTTAAATCATCTTTATTAAACCTAAATGATTTATTATTTTACTTAATTACTTATTTAAACTTCCAAGTTCTATTGGAAACCCTAGTTCATGTCTAAAAATTGTAATCTTATTATCTTGGAATCTATACGTTTAAACAACTTGTAAAAGAAACCATTTGGAACCTCGTTTAAATTATTATCATCATCATTATAAACATAATTACTCATCAAAACCCTAAAACTATTGAAACCCTAATTTTTATTTAAACATTAATCAATATATTAACCTTAATCTTCATCTTGTAAATTATATATTTAGGTGCTTGTAATGGACACTTGGGATTTATCTTGTAATCTTTTATATCATCTTGAAATGCTTATTTCCATGTGAGTTTTCCTTGCCCCTTTTTACTTTATTCCACACTATTTTGGGGTGAAACATGATACTTATACATCGTACACTTGTAAACGTTTGAAACTTGTAAGCACATGCAATTCATCTTATTATTTTGTCATGGTTATTTGTGTGTTGTAAGTGTTTATATGAGATACATAGTTTGTTTACAATCATTAACTATTGCTAGCCTGGCGACGTCTTAGATCTTTGGGTCTGACAAGCCTATTTGGTGCTAAAGTCGAGGTATTGCCGACTCCTAGGGGCCGTACGCTTGTGCACTAGGGAACCAAATACACTTAGCCAATCTTTTATACTTGTAATCAAGTCGAGGTTTGGTTGTAACGATATGTGTTCTATAACCTTACTAGCTTATAACCTATGACATGAATTGCTACTTGTAACCTTTTCATATTATGTATGAAAACCTTGGAAACTCACCAACTATTTATAGTTGACCTTTTATTTTTATCATGTTTCAGGAAAACCCCCAAGTTTGAAGTGAACTTATGTTGCTGGCATATTCTAGGACTTGGACCTGGTTAATAAACAAAATGATTATGTTTGTTATTTCATGTTGAAACTTATTTCATTATTGAGACTTATGCTTGTAATGTAATTTTGAAACTTATGAATAATATATTTGGATTTAATAATAGCGTTATGTGGCTGTGAACAATCGTAACTCTCACATCTCGACGTTTCCGCCGTCAAGGTTGGGGTGTGACAGATTGGTATCAGAGCCCATAACTATAGGAATTTAGGTTATTAGAAATGGTGACCTAGACTATAGTTGCATGAACCTCATAGAAAGATCATTATACTTTATGCTTACTTATTGTTTGCATGCTACATAATGCTATGCCTTTTGTGCAACTTGATGCCCTAGCATAGGATTGCCTTATGTATGCTTAAACTTAGTTACTTGTCTCCCTAAACTTAACTTTGACTCTTTGACCCTCCCCGACAAATGAACTTCCTAAACTTATTCTCAACGACATGTGGAATCTACACTTATTGTCGTGGGTTCAATTCCTTAGACTCTATGTCTAATCTATGAAAATCTCATCAAGGTTATGATTTCATAAACCAAAGAAATTTGTGTGACACATAGACACCTGTATTCTGGATTTCCTGGCAAAAGGCCTTCGGGCTAAGGCAAGCATATCGTATAAATCTCATTGTGAGACCAGTTATGCTTACCTGGGGATTTCTGGGATGAGTGATAAACTATGGTCAACATACACAAGTCTCTATGGCAAATGTGTCAATTTACCTTGACGTGTCAACGATTCCAAATGGTAATGCGTTACCAAATGGAACCATCCTCTTTGTATCTTAAAAATCTTTGATTCCTTGAACTGGTATCTCTTCATTCTTACCACACATAATGTTCCTGTCAATATTGAACCTAACCTACATTTCAACTCTTACGTTTGAACACCATTACACGTTGAGCGTTTTATGTAACTATTTCTATACCTTGACCAACGTGTACATGACTCTTAATATATCCAAAGATATTGGGAATCTGAACCGTATGGTCTTCAAAACTTTAAACCGTTACTTATGGTTCTCAAGTCTTCTTAAGGATGTGTCCCATAACTAGGAACATGCAATGCTATAGGTGGAATTCCTACATCTTGAGATACTTTGTCTAGGCAAAGTGTAAATGGGTGATTTGACTCGATTATTGAATCCATTTACTTGACTCGAAACCCTTGAGATGAGTGATCACTTATAAGTACGCGTGTCTTCAATAAGGCTATGGTTGATCTCATATCTTGAGAAGTCCATGTATTCCTTTCGATTGTGAATCGAATGTTCACATCTCATTGTGGTGTTGAATAATTTCCTGCCCGTGATTTCGTTTTCCCGATTGAAACCATCCAAGATTTGAACACCACAACAAAATCTGTTATCTCGAACTTTGATCTTAAGCTTGTAAGCATGATTTTCTCTTTTGTTACATTGATGTAACTTGAAATTTTCTGAATTTCTAATTGATATTCCTTTTCTTTTCGCTGTTATGTCAAACTTCATACCGCTTGCACCGTGGGAGATGCAAGTGTTTGCAAGCCAACATATGACCAAGAACACTCGTATCTCCTAAATGATTCTAACTCATCAAAACAGGGGTGATTCCTTTATTTTGATGATTCTCTATTTGTTTCGATAAATGGTTTCCAATTGTGATTTATAAAATTTCATCCTCTGGATCGGGGTGATTTCCTTATCCCGAGGATTGACTTCAATTATTTTCGTTGGAATGGCATTTCACAAATGACATGATCTCATCAAAATAGGATTGAAACCCGTACTTTGGTGACAAATGTCAATCTTCGATTGTTTTTTTTTGCTATCATGAAATTCAATCATCAAGATAGGCGTGAATTCCATACCTTGATGATAATATCATCTTTATGAATTGTATTTGTTCAAATGAGACGACTTCATCAAAGTAGGAGTGAATTCTGGATTTTGATGAAGAAGTTCATCTTGTTATATTTTGTTTTTGTAAAACTTCACCGTTAAGATAAGAGTGATTTCCCTTACCTTAATGGTGAGTTACCTCGTCTTATTTTTATGGATCCTCAACAAGGAGTTGGGATCGAACTCTTTGATTGGTAAGTTAGAGGTCATACCTTGAGAAGACACCCTCAAGCTAGGAGTGAAAACCACACCTTGATGACTATTCTCATTTCTTGATCTCCAACTTATCAAGGTTTTAATCAAGTGACAAGAAACATGTAGTAACTTGAAGGGTGAACCAATGTCAGTGTTTGGACCTATCAAGCCAAAGCATGATTTCTGAACTTGAAAGAAAACTCGATCACTCTAGGTTGATTTTGATTCCGAGCTTGGAGCATTTGAATTCTTAAATTGATTTCTTTCCCTTTATCCCTATGTTTTGATTTGATCTAGCTATATCGAACCATTTATTCCCTACTTATCAACTTTCATTTTGAGATATCATCAACACATGATTGTGTGATGGTAGTCTTCTTAATTTTTCTACTAAATAAAGGCATTATCAACTTGTGGTTATGTCTTTCTAGTCATACGAATGTTCTCGACTGTACTTATGGGTTTGATGAACTACGTATGCAATCTATACTTGGAAACTTGCTATCTTGCAAAACATGTTTGCAAATACTTTTCTTAATGTTTGCGTCATTTCTTGAATCGCTTTTGAACCCTTAACCTTGAAAATCAATGAAATTTTATCTTGGTTTTGAACAACAAGACTTGTTATTATCCTCGTTGCGATGTGGATATAAAGGTTCATAAACCTTCGTAACTTGTAGTCATGGGTTTGGCATAAAAGAAAAGACATAACTTGGTATATGTCCAAGTGTCTTACCTTCACATATGACAACGCCTAACGTTCGTGTTCCTATGAATCTCCTGTTTAACTTTTCATCGCTAAGTACCTCTTATCTTTGATGCCATGATGACAAATGGTGCATTATAGACCGATTAACTAATTTCATATTGACTCATGTGAATTAACGGGTCGAGAAATTGGCTCGTATCTATCTCAAATAGTCGTATACCGTGGTATGTCGTTAAACATCGATCATAAATTTGGATGATCAATTCATTCTCTACTTTTAATAATGTTCTTAACCATCGTCATGAACTTATTTCAAAATCTTCGCATATCGTATTATTCTTAGACCCGATGATTGGTCAAAGGAGAGATACATATTCACAAGATATGCGTTAAGATCATTTCATATAGTGACGTTTGAGATTCTTAAATCCTGACGGTTAACCTTTCTTATCATTGTTGGTCCTTATTGATTTCTAGACATCAAATTACTACGAAATTATATTCTAGAAGTTATGACTTATGAATCTAAGGTACCACGGTAGCTCGTCATTGTTTTTCAACGTTTCATCTCAAAACGTCTCGCGTTTATTATGTTAAAGATCTTGTAAGATTACATAAAGTGAAGCGTTCCACTTGTAATCAAACGTCAAACACTGTTCGTTGAACACTCACCTTTCATTACAACTCCTTTGTTCATTTAAGTTCATTTTTAATTTCGGGACGAAATTCTTTTAAGTTGGGGAGACTGTAACATCTCGTATTTTGTTAACTTAAAAGGTTAACTTCGTTAAGTTTTAAAAGGACCTTTTATGTCATTTTGAAACCTTGAGGACCTATTATGGTTGATAATTAATAACAATAGCATTAAAAAGGGTTGTAATGTTGTTTAATGCTATAACACTTAAAGTGATTTTAATCTTAAAAATAATAATAATTATTATTATAACAATAATAATAACAATAGCAATAATAATCGTAATAAAAGTTGTAATAATAATAATAATTTAAATAATTTATGAAAGTTAAATAAGTGTTAAGTTATAAATATATATGTATACTAAAAAAAATAAAATATTAAACTTAAAGTTTAATTAAGGAGGCCTTTATGTTAAATTTAGAACTTAAAATGAAAGTTTTGAACATGAAATAATAAAACTTCAGAAACTTCAGGGGTTAATCTGTAAATTATTAAAACTTAAGCAAACTTTAAAACTCAAGTGTCAACTCCTGGAAACCACAGGGACCGTTTGTGTAAATTCCCAAACCCAACTTCCCAACCTTCCCGTCGACACCTACTCCGGCCGCGAACACCGGCAGTTCTCCGGCGACCCTTCCACACCCGAAACGCGCGATTAAAAACCCAATTAAGCCGTATTAACCCTTACATAACCTGTCGAATTCAATGATCAATTCAATTCGAATCAATGCTCGGTTCAACCTCTCGAATAGAAACCGAAAACCCAATTCAATCCTTAACCGTTCAACGTACATATTGTGTTAATAACTCAATTAAGGAAATCTAAAACGATCTAATACCTATCTTTAGTCGTAAACAACCTGCAATTTCACTCGAAACACAACAGTCACCACCATTGATCATCACATTTGTTCGAACCTGCAACTTAGTTGTGTAATATCTTCAGATTGATTTCACTAGAAATTGATTGGGGGTTTTCGAAGAATACAACCCTCTAAAACTACGCACAGGCTAAATTCGATTAACATCAACATTTGATCATCGTTTAGACACCAAAACCCTCGCGACCTGTTCTTGGTGTCTTATGCATCAATTCGAATTCAAATCATGTAAGTGAATACCTCTTCTTATTCGATTTCATTCACTAAGCAAAAGCCCTAACCATAATATGATTAACGACAGCAATCTGATGTTCAATTTCTGGTTACACCGATCTAGGGTTCTTGGTTGGGTGGGGGGATCTTTTGATTTGGGTTTAAATTTTATAGAAACCGTTTACAACCGCGGCTGTATGCCTTGGTTCACTGGTTCCCCACACACATTCTAACTTGGAGGTCCCGGGTTCGACCCCGGGCACCCCCATATTTTTTTAAAATGGCTTTTTAAGCCTTAAATCAACTTTAGAAAATTTCTAATAAATATAAAAAAAATATTTTATAACCTTTAAATGTATTTTAATTTGTCAAATAATTTTCAGTGATATTTTAAAATATTAAACAATTAAAAAACCTTTGTAATAAAACATTTTAAAGGTTATTTTTTGAATTATTAACATAGATTTTAAATAATTAACAAAATAGTAGTGAACCGAACTTTCCTTAGATTTTATCGTTTAAATCACGATATTTTAAATGGAGTTTTATTTTAAAAAGTTATAAATTCTTTTGTGTAATAAAACTTATTATGGTTCAAATTTTATTAAAGCATTATAAATCTAAATGATAAATAATTATTCAAGTAGTTGTTAAAATGACTATTTGAATAATTTCTTATTCATCAAATCATTTGAGCATGTTATACCATTTAATGAATTTAATCGTTAACTTTTGTTTAAATTCTTGAAAATTATAAAACAATATAATTTGCTTTATTTTAAGGTTTTAAAAACCTTTATCATTTTAATAAGCTTAAAACTTTATAATATGATTTTAATATGTAATATCCTTATCAACTCTTAAATAGTTAATTTTTAAATTAATTATTTCTTTTCACATATTATTGGTTTAATTGATTTAAATCATCTTTATTAAACCTAAATGATTTATTATTTTACTTAATTACTTATTTAAACTTCCAAGTTCTATTGGAAACCCTAGTTCATGTCTAAAAATTGTAATCTTATTATCTTGGAATCTATACGTTTAAACAACTTGTAAAAGAAACCATTTGGAACCTCGTTTAAATTATTATCATCATCATTATAAACATAATTACTCATCAAAACCCTAAAACTATTGAAACCCTAATTCTTATTTAAACATTAATCAATATATTGACCTTAATCTTCATCTTGTAAATTATATATTTAGGTGCTTGTAATGGACACTTGGGATTTATCTTGTAATCTTTTATATCATCTTGAAATGCTTATTTCCATGTGAGTTTTCCTTGCCCCTTTTTACTTTATTCCACACTATTTTGGGGTGAAACATGATACTTATACATCGTACACTTGTAAACGTTTGAGACTTGTAAGCACATGCAATTCATCTTATTATTTTGTCATGGTTATTTGTGTGTTGTAAGTGTTTATATGAGATACATAGTTTGTTTACAATCATTAACTATTGCTAGCCTGGCGACGTCTTAGATCTTTGGGCCTGACAAGCCTATTTGGTGCTAAAGTCGAGGTATTGCCGACTCCTAGGGGCCGTACGCTTGTGCACTAGGGAACCAAATACACTTAGCCAATCTTTTATACTTGTAATCAAGTCGAGGTTTGGTTGTAACGATATGTGTTCTATATCCTTACTAGCTTATAACCTATGACATGAATTGCTACTTGTAACCTTTTCATATTATGTATGAAAACCTTGGAAACTCACCAACTATTTATAGTTGACCTTTTATTTTTATCATGTTTCAGGAAAACCCCCAAGTTTGAAGTGAACTTATGTTGCTGGCATATTCTAGGACTTGGACCTAGTTAATAAACAAAATGATTATGTTTGTTATTTCATGTTGAAACTTATTTCATTATTGAGACTTATGCTTGTAATGTAATTTTGAAACTTATGAATAATATATTTGGATTTAATAATAGCGTTATGTGGCTGTGAACAATCGTAACTCTCACATCTCGACGTTTCCGCCGTCAAGGTTGGGGTGTGACAAAGACATTTTCTCAATGGCTATGAAACCCCTCTGGTTTTTCCCACCAGAGATAAATCACGCGACCTACTCTAGTCACGCTGTAACCCCAAGCCAAAGTCTACATGACTATGGTCGACATTCACATCACAGCTCTTGATGAACGTGCATAGAGGAGCTAGGGTTCACGCAACACAGTGACTAGAAGGGATTAAACCACCACATCCCTTTCTTTTGCATTCTCATGCAAACCCCATAGTTACGACTTATCATTACATCACCCATTCCATATTCAAACCAGATCTTGTCCAGTGACAAATCTATCTATCCAAACACGGTTGTTTTCTTTATCATAATATCAATTTACATCCTAATCACTTAGACACTGATTTGGTTCTTCCACAGATAATGCATAATGTGAGGGTTTAAAACCTTACCATAATAGATTTGAGGCGTATGCGACTTATCAAGGTGTCTATGACCAAGCTATCTACCACTAAAATGGGTTTCACACATAACATTTTCGTACATTTATAGTCATGATTTTTATTAATAAGTGCAATGTGGCTTACCGAACGAACGAAGCCTCTAAACGTCACTTTTAAGCCAAATCAACGTCAAGAGAGCAAATATGAGCTTCGATTGTTACAAATGAGCCTTCATACACCTTGAAACCGTAGAGAGAGAGAGAGAGAGAGAGAGAGCACCGAGTTTTTGGTGTTTAAAAATGAGAAAATCCCGAATTTGGCCTTGTATATCGAATCTATCGGACATGCACCTTGGCATCTCTAAGCTAGTCTTTGCGGTCCGCTACTAACTTAAAGGAGCATATGCATATATTTCAAATGGATATTCGTATGTTATCAAAGATTATTCCTCGCCGACCATTATGCTTTACCCATGGCAGTCCGCGACCACCCCTGCAGACCGCTACCAACTATCTTGGTGGTCCGCTATGAGGTCACTTCACCTGACCATGGATTCTTCCCCATGGCAAACCATTATAACGAACCTATAAAACCCATAGCGTTCTGCTATGGTCCACTTTTCTTAAATACTTAGGAAATTTCCATTTAACTATTCCATTCATAATTCCGCCCCGTTCATTTGTATGACAACCTGCCCATTATAAAGAGTTGGGGATATTTCTTTTTCATGAGTTCCTTTGGTTACTATGTAAATTCCGGGCCCCTCTTCACATTCCATTTTATCTTAATGATTGAGATTCGTTTCCTCCTTAATCTCATCTCCCGCTTCTCTCCAGTTTCAATGAACTCATCCATAAAATTCAATTGGTCATCCACCTGGACTTCTTCTAGTGGAGACTTTCATGTCTCATCCGACAAATACTTTTGAAGGTTTGACATGTGGACTAACGGATGCACTTCACTCATCTTCTTATGAATTTTTGACTTATAGGATACCACACCCGCACTTTCGATAATCTCAAAGGGTCTAATGTAATGGGGACGTATTTTACATCGTTTCTAAAATTGAGTGTTGCCCCGCCATGGCGACACCTTTAACATTACCATGCCATTAACAGCAAACTCCATCACTTTTCGCTGCCATTTGGTGTAACTCTTCTGACGATCCTGACTAGCTTTCGATCTTTCTCTTATTATCTTTACTTTGTTGGTGGTATCCAAATATAACTAAGGACTCGTTAGCTTTCCATCGACCACTTCAAACCAACAAAGTGGGTGTTCCACATTTCTATCTATATAGTGCTTCAAAAGGCGAGATAGCAATTGTTATAGGAAAATTTCATCAATGGAATATGATCATCCCAACTACCACTGATTGATCACACATGCCCGCAACATGTCCTATATTGTGTGGATGGTTTGCTCGCTCTGGTCGCCCGTCTAGGGATGATAAACCAAAATCATTTCTAATTTAGTCCCCAATGAATTTTGAAATGTTTGTTAGAAGCATGATATGAACCTTGCATATTATCGAATATGATCGATGTTAGTACCACGTGCCTGGACACTATTTTATTGATGTATATCTGGGCCAATTTCTTCATTTTATATGTTTCCTTAATAGGTAAAAAGTGTGCAGACTTATAATCCTATCCATGATAACCCATATTGCATCATTGCCTTTTCTTGTCCTTGGTATCTTAACCATGAAATCCATCCCTCAAGGTTATTGGTGTTTGGCCTTTACTTATAGGTAGGTCATGCACCTTTTCATATAAGGGGCAATGTCATTTTTCTTCCCCAACCACTAATAATAACCATTTATTGTATAATACATCTTGTTGGCACTAGGATGTATGATTTACTTTGTTTGTTTGCCTCTATCAATACCAGTTTCCTTAGATTCCCAAAGTTTGGTACCCAAACCCGATTGCCCATACGAAGCAATCCATCATTTCCCACAACCAACTTCTTAACTGTCTCGACCATTTTCTTATTTCCCATATTTTCCTTAGGTAGGGCTTATGTTCAGGCTTTCCTTAATTCACTAATTAGGCTTACTTATATGTCTATACGCATAACACATTTCCTGATCCTTTCGGTTTAAGGCATCAACGAGAAAGCTCACTACGCCTTCCCAGGATGATACCAAAGCTTGAAGTCATAATCAGCAAGCACTTCCATCCATCATCTTTGTTGCATACTGATTTCTTTCTATTCGAAGATGTGTTTTAATATTTTGTGATCTAATAAATGATAAACTTTGTTCCATAGTAGTAATGTCGCCGGATCTTTAATGCAAACACCACCGCACCTAACGCTAGGTGATGCGTAAGATAATTTCCCTTGTGGTTTTTCAGTTGTCGAGATGCATATGCAATTACATTGTTTCATTACATTAATATGCAACCTAGCTCATTTTATTGAAATGTCACAATAAATTATAAAGACATCACTCCCTTCGGGTAGAGAGAGAATAGTTGCGCTGCTCAGTTTTCATTTCATTATACTAAATCCTTCTTCTTGTTTAGTACCCTAGCTAAATTTTGCAATTTTTTGGATAAGAGTACTAAGGGGTGTTGCAATATTGGAGAAGTTTTGAATGAATCTCCTATAGTATCTTGCCAACCCAAGGAACCTTTGAATCTCAATTGGAGATTTAGGAGCTTCCCATCCATTATTGCTTTCACTTTCGCTGGGTCCACTTAAATCCCTTTGTCATTGATGGCATGTCCTAAGAACTGAACTTCTCTTAGCGAAAACTCACACTTAGAGTATTTCATGTACAAATATTATTTCGTAATAACATTCAGAGGCGTTCTCCATGTCCAGCCTCGATTCAGGAAGATACAAGGATATCATGAATGAACACGATCATAAACTTGTCCAAGTATGGCTTACATACACGATTAACTAGTCTATAATTACTGTAAGTGCATTCGTCAGTCTAAATGGCATCACCAGGTATTCATATTGACCGTACCTTGTTCGAAGGAAATCTTTGGCACATCTTCTTCATGCACTTTCACTTGGTGATAGTAGAAATGCAAGTCAATCCTAGAGAAGTAACCTGATCCTTGTAACTGGTTGAACAAATCATCAATGCGTGGTGAAGGGTATCGGTTTTTGATTTTCACGTTATTTAGGTCTTAATAAATGATGTACATCCACCATTGAACCATCCTTCTTCTTTACAAACAATTCTGTAGCTCCCCAAGGAGACTAGCTTGGTCTTATGAATCTGTATTCCACCAACTCTTGAAGTTGCGACATCAATTTCTTCATTTCTAAGGCTATTAACCGGCACGGTGATTTTGCAATTGGGACAGAACCTTACACCAAGTTGATGTGAAATTCGATTTTTCTAGCCAAAGGTAGAGTAGGGAAATCCTGTGGAAATACGTCAGGATACTTAGACAACACCGATACGTCCTCAATTCTTCTTTCCTTCTCCAAAATCATTAAATATAACCTGTAGCCCTCACACCCTTGTCATAGATACTTTTTTTCTTTCATTATAGAGAACATTTTTGTTGCTCTACGCGGTAGATTTCCCATGATCTTTGTCTTTTGACTGCTCGGTAGCTCAACTTTCATTAACTTTTTGTCATATTTAATAAAGGCTTTGTGCTTAGCTAACTAGTCCATCCTAGGACTATATCAAAACCTCTCAAAATTATTAGCACCAATTTTAAGGGAAGTTCATGGTAATGTAATCTTATGTAACAATCCTTAAGCATAACGTTGCCTTAATTTCTTGCATATTAGCAATCTCAATAATATGAGGTATTTTTAGCACCAGAGTTAAATAGTATATCTGCTTAAGTGTATTTTACATGAAACATGCCTGTGATCGTATCATTAATTTTCTTGCCTCATCTTCCTTCATCACTAACACTAGGGCATTGCCTGCATGAGCTGCATGGCCTTTTCTTTTGCCGACCTAACTGATAGCGATTCCTGTTTGTCACTTTAGTCATTGTGCTTTGATATGGCCCTCTGGCCACATTTGAAGCAAAATTGGGTGCGAGAAAAACCACAAGTAAGGTACCCCTTCCTTCCACAATTGCCACATCCATTCATATAGAAGGGACTCTAGTGGTTCCGACCATATGTGTTATAGTTAGGGGTATTCCCCTCGATCCGTGTTATCAACATTTCTTAATTTATTTCCATCTTTATTTGACCTTTTTCCATCTCGATTGAACCTTTTAGTATATCCTCCTGACCTTTCACCATCAAATTTCCTCTTAGGTTCAATCTCAGATATTCTGCTATCTTTAGACCTGATCAACTCAATTAATTTTATCACCAACTCAATTGCATACTAAAGAGTCACCTGTCTGCTAGTCCTGATGGCATCATGTATTTCAAGAATAGCACCGTAGATGAATCGCCTAACTCTCTTTGCCGCTAGACTAGCAAATTCTTATAACATCCCTACCATTTGCAAAAACCTGGATGTATACTTCCTGTAATTAGTTCCCTCTATCTACAAATGAATGTATTTGTTTTCCAGTTGCTCCACCTGTGTTAAGGCACATAATTTTCTAGGAAAAGCTTTCAAATCCTTGCCCATCTTATTACATATACTTTAGACTGCCTTCTAGTGTATAATATTGTTTGCATCAGATGTGGGCTTCATTTTTAAAATATTGGATAACAAACTTGATCTTTTCTTCGTTGTTACAACCAATGGCATCCAAAATAGTTTCAATTTTTTAATCTACCGGAGAGCATCAGCAACTGTCTTATCTCCCATAAATACCTTAGGTTTACGCGAAATGTAGTTTCAATAAGTGCACCCTTTCGAATCTGACTGTCAACTTCCTTAAAATCAGTAGAGTTGGAGCTGTTACTCTCATTCTAATTTTCATTAGATGTCCTAAACAATGACTTTGATGACGCCTTACCCTTTCAGTTGCTTTTGCCTTTGAATCCAGTGGGCTTACCTTCTTCTTGTACTACCTTAGCTGCTTTAACAATGACGGTCAGCATGGTTGTCGTTATCCAAGCACTAATTCGCTATTGTAACTCTACCGCACATTAAGATTTCTTTTGTTCCTCCAATGTCAGAGGTGGACCGTTTCTCACCTCCAAAGAAGGGGTGGGACCCTTGCTAAGATTAGCATGATTTTTTCCCGTGGTCCTCCTAGACGGACAGTTAATAGTCTCCTCACAACCTTGTTGCCTTTATCTTTATCCATTCTAGATGAATATCAAACGAATGAAGGTCAAATACAATAAGTTGTTGTACATACTCAAGTCATGAAAGTACGACTATCAATATCATGATCCTAACCCTAGTCACAATAACCATCCTATGAAGCAGTCATGTCATGCACCAATAACTACAACATAATCAACGTATCATAACACAATCATCATGTAAAAGTTACACTCATCACATATGCTAAGTACATTCAAGGTCCATTCATGCCATAGTACATCATACAACCAGATTGAAATACATTCTATTCGAAATCATAAGCTATTCATTAACATTAGAATCTATTATTAATCCTTAAGCTAGAAAGTTTCCTAATCAACTCTTTCAATCCTCATAGATGGTACCTTCTACCCATACGCCAATACCATGTCCAATCGATTTAGATCACGTGATGTGTCATCCTTTTGATCCTTAAATTTACCCTATACCTTGTGTCTATCATCTAGACGAACACTCTGCGATCATTAAAACATGTATGTAGCATGGTGAGGGCTAGACGATTTAGTTCAAAAGAATTCTCGGACGGTTTCGGAGACAAAAGGTATGAAGGATATGGTATTGCTGGCTTGTAGGGATGGTAAGGTGCGTATATCAGTGGTGATGAATTTGTGGGATGTGGTGTTGATGCATAACCTACCAGGGGTGGCTAAATAAGGAAATGGTACATTGATGGTGGCTAGTAATCAGGCGTCGGGTGATACAAATAAGATGGCCGATAATACTCGTAGTGACTATGTCTCGTAGCCTCACATAATTCGGCATTCTCCCACTGCCTAAATCACTAGAAGTCCCGGTAGAAGTCGAAGTGTTCCTTGCCTTCTTATGATTGCTATTCATGCTCGGCCCGAGGTCTAGGACCTCTGGTTTGTGCCGGCGTATCGTCGTAGTTAAATTCCATCAGATCGACTCATCTTGAATACAAGGGCACAATGTCCTTACTCTCAACCTCTCCATCACTAGCCTCCTTATCATCGGCATCACATCCTGTTGTATCGGATTCATTATGACTATTTGCTGTTATATGAGTATCGACGTTGGAGATCATGATGTGCTTTGGAGCCTCTAGTTCCTCCTTGGCTCATCTTCTTTTGATGGGGGTGGGCTATGTGCTAACTGGATACCTTGCGATACAATAAAGGATACTCAAGCCCATCATTAGGTAGGCTTCGAGGCCGTCTTACAACTTCCAAAACTCTTCACCATCTTCGCCATCATGCTCATGACAAGGGAGGGTTAGTTCTTTGGTCTCGAAGTTAAGGTTCCATCGTGTAGTAACCTTATGCATCAGGTTCAACAAAATATCGTGCCAATCTCACACTTTGTTCCCTTCATTCCATAGATGATGATTTAGACAAAGATGATTTACTTCATTCGAAGAATCCTCCCATAAATGAGCTTTTATTTTTATCTGACATGTCTTATAAAACATCAATCCTAGCTAGAACACAATAGTCTTTATAGAGAAGGTTACCACCCCACACAATCCTCTCCTATGCAAAACACATCTTGATAGAGAAGATTTCCACCCTTTTACAAGGAAGACTTCGTTCTTCCCCTCAACCAATGTAGGGCTTACATAATGACGACCCTAAGATATTGTCCGCTTTGCTATCGATGGATTGCCCATCTAGAGGCTCATGGTTTTGTCTTTATTTGATAAGTTTCTTGCCCACGAAAACCATGTGTTGGTTCAGGAGGTTTTCACCTTATTATAATGAAGGCTTTGTTCTCCCCATCAACCAATGTGAGACTTACATTTTGCCCCTCCTACGAATCCCAATGTCTTCACTAGCACAACGACCCAACCCCTAGCTCTAATACTATCAATAACAGCCACGTAAATCGTACCAAGATATTCTTTGTTTTGCCCCGATGGGTTTCCCATCCAGAAACTCACTGTTTTGTTTTCACTTAACGAGTTGCTCGCCCATGCAAAACACATTCTTGTAAAGAAGGTTTCCACCCCTTATAAGGGAGGCTTTGTTCTCCCCCGCAATCAATATGGGACCTACATCTCCAACTCTTTTACATAGCTCGACGTCCTTTGCACTCGATGGGTTGCCCATCCAGAAACTCATGAATTTGTTTTCACCTGATGAATGGGTCACCTAGGCAAAACACGTCCTAATAGAGGAGGTATCCACCCCCTTATAAGTAAGGTGGTTGAGGGGGAGAACAAAGCCTTCCTTATAAGAGGGTGAAAACCTCCTCTATTAGGACACATTTTGCATGGCAAGCAAGTCGTTGGGTGAAAACAAATTCGTGAGTTTCTGGATAGGCAATCCATTGGGAGCAAAGCGTATAATATCTTGGTATGATTTACATGGGGTTTTACAAATGGTATCGAAGCCAGGTTTCCTGACCCCTGTGCCATCAAGGATGCTAGGCTCCATAAAAGGGGTGGAGATGTAAGTATCACATCAGGTGAGGGGGAGAATGAAGCCTTACTTATAAGGGATGGAAACCTTCTCTATCAAGATGCGCGAACAACTCAATGGGTGAAAACATTACCATGAATCTCTGGATGGTTAATTTATCATGGGCAAAGCGTACAATATCTTGGTATGATTTACTAGGTGCACACTAACAACCACCCATCAAGCTTACCAACAATCCTAAACACAATTGATATTCTATAGTGGTTTTTAGCCTTTCAGGGGTTAAAGCTTAAGTATCTACTTGATCCTTAATTTTTTATAATCTAGCCGATAAAAGATGATTTGTGAATAATATGATTAACTAATTTAGCTAATAATTAAACTAATGAATAAAGTAGATGAAGATGAAGATAATCAATTAGAGGAAGATATCACTTAGACTTTGAATCCGCTTAGCAAAATAATGACAACATACATAAACCTTTGGTGAGATCATTTTCTACACATGTAACATGGATGTAAACTAGACTACTGTTAAGGTTATCTAATTATATAACTCATTGGAAAGCTAAAACGATAAACACATAATAACCACCTAAAGTTATGCCATGAAGACCCAATGATATTATTAAGCCAAAGTTAAAGATGATTAGGATTCCCGTCAAGGATACTAAACCCATAAATACTTGGAAAGTTAGCACGATAAACACATGGTAACCACCTCAATTTGCGTAATGTAATAATAGCTATGTAAATACTTCAATTTATGAATGTTCTAACACGAATACACGAATCATAAATATGCGCATTATATATGGTTACACATACACAATGTTAGGAGATATTCATAACAAACACAATGGTTTTCACAAACATATGTATTTGGATGCACACTTGTTCAACTTGACCAAATAATCAACCATCATTTATCATTCCTAGTCAAATGCCATAAACCACACACTAATGTATGCATTTCATGAGTAGATGTTCTAAAACACAAATTTTTTCAACAATATGTGATTATAACACCCACAAGATTCATCATTTCATCAATTTCAACAAGCATACACAATCATTGAAGAACATTCATAGCCTTGTAATAAACATTAACCTAATCATCACCAAAAGTTACATGTAATATGTCAAAGTATGCTAAGCTTCATCTAATCTAAGTGATAAAGAGTGTTTAGCTCATGAGGCTTACAAAAACCACAACCAAGCTCATAACAATGGAAGAAAACATGATAGATCTAGAGATTTTCAAACCAAAGATGAGTAGAGGTGGGTTGTGTGTAGTTGAATCTTCCTTGAAAATGCTTAATCTTCAACCTAGCTTGAACTCTTAAAAGAACTCCTTCAAAGTTGCCACAAGAATGGAGAAAAACTAGGGTTTCTAATCTAAAATTCGTCTCCCCTTCAATGGAGAAGAAGAAGAGCATAAAAAGGGGGCCTGATGCGTGTCATGGCTATGACAGGATTTGTCATGGCCATAATGCGCAAGAAAAGGGGGCATGCAGCTTGTTATGGCCCTGACAGCTCCTGTCATGGCCATGACAGCTTCTAAACTTCCAAAATCTTCATGAATTCCTTGGCTTTTTCTCTTGAAATCATCAAATAACCATTTGAAGCTACAAAAATCAAATTAATCACAATTAAGTATCGATAAAGATTTATTTGAAACAAAAATCACTTAAGTTGGGTAAAGATAAGCATTATTAACATGTATATTTATTCACATATCAACCAACTTGGATACAATCCCGAAAATGTTTTAGAAAAAGGACAACTAGACTCACAATGATAAGCTTTCCGATAGTATTCTTACCTTTGTTTTCTAGCGTATTGATATCTAAAAATACACTGACATCCATGTCAAGATTATTCCTCATTGATCGTGAAACCCCTCGGGTTTTTCCAGCCAACATATCTCACCCGACCTATTCTAGTCACGTCTATGACTTCGAGCTAGAATCTCCTCGACTTGGGTCGACATTCCCATCATAGCTCTTGACGAATGCGCGTCGAGGAGCTAGGGTTCATGCACAACCCCAACACAATGACTAGAAGGGATACAACCACCACAACAGGAAATCCTTTTCATGGGCATTCCCATAGAAACCTGATTTTTATTACTTTTCATTACATTACCCATTCCATGCATACAAACCACTTAGACACCATTTTAGTTCTTTCCTTTATCTTAATATCAAAACATGGTTATTTCCTTTATCATAATATCAATATGCATACAAACCACTTAGACACCATTTTAGTTCTTTCCAAAACCCTGGTTTACCTTGCAACCCCCAATGATGCATAATCTGGGGGGTTTAGAACCTTATAATAGCATATCTGAGGTGTAATGCAACTTGTCAACGTGTCTACGACCTCCATCGAGTTTTCTGCCACTGAATTGTGTTTCATATATCATATTTTCGTAATTTTATAGCCATAATATTTATTTTAAAGAACAATGTGTCTTACCAAAGGATCGGAGTTTCTAAACGTCACTTCAAAGCCAAATAAACATCAAGGAGAGCAAATATGAACTTTGATAGTTACAATGAGCCTTATCACACCATGAAACCGTAGAGAGAGATAGAGAGAGAGAATGCATTTGAGAGAGAGAGCGCATAGAGTTTTGGGTTTACAATGAGAAAATCCATATTTTTGGCCTTTTATACCAAATCTGCCTGACAGGCACCTTGGCGGTCTGCTAAGCCAGTCTTGGCGGTTCGTTACCGACTTAGAGGAGCATATTTGCATATTTCAAATGGAATATTCTTATCTTACCAAAAATAATTTCTCGCAGACTGTTATGCTTTACCCATGGTGGTTTGAACCACCCTGGTGGACCACAACCACCTATCTTAGTGGTCTACTATGAAGTCAATTCACATGACCATAGATTCTTCCCCATGGCGGACGGTTATGACCAAACTAGAGAACCCATATCAGTCTGCTAGGAAATTTCCATTTTCACTTTTTCATTTGTATTTCCGCCTAATTAATTCGGATGACAACCGATCCATTAGGCTAAGGACTCACCACGAACCATTTCACATGTGAATCATGCCTTGACGCCTTATTTTCCTAAAAAGTATGATTTTTATGATCTTAAAGGATGGATCTATGAGTTCTAGATACCATATTTAACATATTTCTAATGTTTTAGGTTGATATGCATATGTTACAGTATTTTGGATAAAGTAGAATAGTTTTACAAGTAAAAGTTACATTTTTATAATACACGATTAGGTTTATATAGTTCTATGTATAAATGTCCTTGAAGAGTTACTCGTCTGTATTTAAATATTCGTCTACATCCTATTACTTAGATAGATTTGATGGATAACCCATCCATACATCAGTTCATTCACTACATGTGAGTTTACTCATCCACATCTGATTTGCTAATCCACATCTCAGATACAAATACATATATTCCAATATTTCACGCACATTTATTTGCTCATCTGCAATAGAGGTCCTGATTGTACATCTGTATTAGATTACTTTATCTACGTCTCCCCATACGTAGTAAAAATTCATGATAGTTTCTCATATTTGACTTAAAGGTCTCATGTCTAAAGGATCTTACATATATGTAACCAAATGCGTAGTATCGGAAAGAATGCACAACTAAAGTGTAACACCCGGTTATTTATTTATTTTGAAGCCGGCGAGTGAAGAAAAAGAAATAAAGTCCAAAGTCAAGGGACCAAACTCGCCACCGAGAGAAAGTCGAGTGTGGTGGTATTTAAAGGGAAAGGGCAGCCATAACCCTCTCACCACACTCATTTTCAGCCAAACACAAGAGGAGAAGAGAGAAAGGGAGAAAAGAGGAAGAAAAGTTGGTTCGGGTTGGTTCGAGTGAGCAAAATCGTTGAGTAGCTAGTCCAATCGAAGCCCTTCTTGTTGTGATCGTTTGTGTGAGTTCTAGGACCCCTCATTTACTTGTTTTCAAACGATTTTGGGGCTGGAAAGCATAGAAAACCCCTTTTTGTATGTGTGTGTGTTTGACCCATTTGGGTGTGGTTGTATGTGATGCGTTTGGTGTTTGTTTCCGGGCTTGTGTGTGCTTGTATGGTGTTTTGGTATGCATTCCTAAGGTCTAGGATGGTTGATTTAGGCTTAGAATGGGTTTGGATGAGCTTGGAGGTCAAAAATGGCAGATTGGGTTCGGGATGAACTCCTTTCTGCATCAGCTAGGGCTAGGCGACCGACTGAAGGCCATACGGCCGACTGAGGGGCGATTGAGGTTCATTCACACGATTGGGGTTTAGTCACACAATTGATAGTTCATTCGGACGACTAAGGTGTCATTCGTACGATTGGGGGTCCAGTCGCATGGGGAGTCATACGACTGAGGGTCCAGTCACATAGGTGCTTAGTCGCATTGGTTCCAATCGCTTGGGACTCATTCGCATTGAGTCCATTCGCATGAGGTCAGCCGCATAGGTGTTCATTCGCATTAGTTCCATCCGCTTGAGGTCCATACGCACGACTGGATGTCCATTCGCATAGATGTTCATCCGCATGAGTCCAATCGCATGATGTTCAGTCGCCTGGAGGCCATGCGACTGAAGGATGTCCATACGCCCAAACAGGGCTGTTGTACCCAGGGAAACGTGTAGATTAATTACTGACTTTCAGGGGAAAGTGCAGACGTAAGTTTTGACATGGAAATTCCCGTAAGTTCATGTAAGATGACTGTTGAGGCCTTAGAGAGTAGGTTGGGCATGATGATGGTGATGGCATTGCATATTTATGTATGATGTATGGTATGTATGCATGATGTTCCTGATTATGATGAATGATTATCTTTCTTGTGGCTTTACGTGTTATGCTAATGAATGAATTGAAAGTATTATGTAACGTAAAGTGAAAGATGATAAAAAGGGGAACATGAATTGATGTATGCCTTAATGAACGAAAGTAATGAAAGTCTTGTAAGCATTTGATAACGGGACACGCCAATTATAAGGTGTTAGCCCAACGGTGCGGGTTCGCTACCCCGGGAGGATGCACATTGGGGTCCGTCTTTGGGACCGACCATTTGTATGGAACCTCTACCGCTTACCCCGGTACTGCGGCATACGCTCAGCTGTCCATTTATAGACTTTGGCCCAGTAGCCATATAGAATTCAAAGAATTAGCGTAGGATTAGGACTCAAACTCCCTTTACAGGCCTTTTAGTTGGGGTGTAGCACATGGTATTGGTACGGAAGATATCAAATGCACAAGTAAAGATGTAATAATGAATGAACGAATGAAGAAGATAATAATGATATTATCTATGTGTACGTATGATGTGTGATCATGCAAAAGTAACGAACGGTTTTATTGAAAGTATAGTATATTTTACTATAAAACTAGAACTCACTCAGCAAAGCTGACTTTTTATGTGTTTCCAGTTGGCAGGTAATGTTGCTGAGGATGGCGCTGCGAGGCTACTCAGCTCTTTTTTATGGCATCCATTTATATAGGGATTTTATGATGTAATGCAACAATATGTTTTGTAACTGATTAACGATGTATTATTTGGCAAAAGCTTTTATAAATGAGATGTCTATTTTGATAATTCCGCTGCAATATTTTATGAAAGTTAAATGTAATTATTTGTTTTATGTGCGATGAATGACCAACTGTGGGCGACCCGGGAACGAGGCCTTACAAGTTGGTATCAGAGCCAAAGTTTAAGTGAAACGGGTAAATTTTCAAAATAAACCTTAACTTAAACGGAAAATGGGACAGAATGGGAATGGGATGCCAATCTGAGTAGCTGCGTGCCATCAGGTATTTTCTTAATGATAACCGGTATTATGTGTGCATATTATGTGGTTTACGTGTTGTATGTAGATTTAGATACTGATGTATTCAGGATAGGTAATGCTCGGGGTATGAAGATTAAATTAAGTGGCTAATCACAACTGGCCACTGTAATTAGAGACTTACTATGCTTGACATAAACTGAGCTGTTCCCTTGAATGACCGTGTTGGTGTTTGAATCTTTCAGTGTGATATAGAGAATGGCTGGTGGTAAGTCTTCTAAAGCTTCTAGGGGTGGAGGCCGTGGTGGGCCTGATGCTGAGCCGCGACCCAAAAGAGGAAGGCCAAGAGTTGAAAAGGTGGTTTCTGAAGAACCTGAGACCCCTCATCCGGAGGCTGGGGATGAGAGTGCAAACTTGAGGGCCTCGGTAAAGGAGGATGTTGTTGAAGAAGTACACCAGGTTATGCAGACAATCTTACCGTCTGTGGTAACCGAAGTCATCAAGGCTGTGAAAGAAGGAGAAAGGAGGGAGAGAAACAGGTCTTCGAGAGGACGAGAGCAACAAGAGCCTGAAACAATTTTCTCTGATAATGAAGAAGAGGAGGAAAATGAGCATGTGCAAGAGGTGGCACGAGGCTGTAACTATGGGGCGTTTATGAGATGCAAGCCCCCTACTTTCGATGGAAACGGCACTGCTGCTGCTGCTCACCGGTGGGTGAGGGAAATGGAGGTTGTTCTTGACATTAGCGAGTGCCGGGAAGATCAGAAGGTGAAGTTTGCCACTCATTCATTTGTGGACTCGGCTCTATGCTGGTGGGACAACATTGTCCAAGCCGAGGGTAACCGGGTGATAGAAAGGATGAGGTGGGAGGAGTTGAAGAAGATGGTGATCAAAGAGTTCTGTCCTCAGAGGGAGATGGATAAGATCGAGAGAGAGTTCATGCAACTGGAGGCGGGGACCATGACACACCAGCAATACACCAACAGATTCAACGAAATGGCACGGCTGGTGCCGGATCTGGTGACGCCTCTGTCTCGAAAGATCAAGAGGTACGTTTAGGGTTTGCCAGTGGATGTTCGCAGGCAAATGATCGCCGCTCGGCCAGGCACGTTTAGGTCGGCAGTTGATTTGGTAGGGAGACTTTATGAGGAGCGAGAGGTGGTGGTGACTGAAGCGAATAAGAGGGGTGGTGGTGATCGGAATGGGAACGTAAAAAGGTTTGGTCGGGGTGATGCCTCGACGGGTAACAAAAAGGCACAAGTGGATGACCGCCGTGTGGCCACATCGGGAGCGGGAACGAAAAGGTGTGGCAAATGTGGAAAGGAGCATGCGGGATAATGTAGGCTGGGTTTGAATGTGTGCTTCAAGTGCGGGAAGGTAGGGCATATGGCAAGGTATTGCCGTACGGGCAGGTGTTACAACTGTGGGGAAAGCGGACATATGAGCAAAGATTGCAAGCAGCCAAAAGCTGAGGGCTCTGGAGTGAAGAAGACGGGGAATGACGGGTCGAGGGCGAGTGCCAGTGCATTCACTATGACACAGGAGGAAGCTAGGACGGACCCTGACGTTGTGTCCGGTATGTTTCTGGTGAACCAAACTTTAGCTTCTGTGTTATTTGATTCTGGTGCTAGTAAGAGTTTTATTTCTGCTGCTTTCTGTGCTAAGCTGCCTGTTAGTAGTAGACGTGTTGAAGTGCCCTTTGATGTAGAAACTGCCATAGGTAAGTCTACCAGGATTTCTGAGATGATAGAGAACTTTGATGTGGAGCTAGAGGGTCATAAGTTTCTTGTTATCGTTTGTGATGACCTTAGGTGGTTTCGATTTGGTTCTTCGGATGGATTGGTTAGCGGACTATAAGGCGAACATTGTGTGTCACAAGAAGATGATTCAGTTGTTAACGCCTGACGAGAGTTCGGTAACGGTTTATGGTGATCGGGTCACGATGATTCCGAAAGTAATTTCGATGGCGGTGGCGGGAAAGTGTATGAGGCGTGGATGTAGTGCCTACTTGGCCTATGTAAAGGATGTGGATACGCCAACACCACAACTAGCCGATGTACCGGTTGTGTGTGACTTTCCAGACGTGTTCCCAGAAGACCTATCAGGAGTGCCACCTGACAGAGAGATCGAGTTTCACATTGATCTGATACCGGGTGCCCAACCTGTTGCCAAGGCACCGTATTGGCTGGCTCCGACAGAGATGAAAGAGTTGATGAAGTAGTTGCAAGAGCTGCTTGATAAGGGGTTCATTAGACCGAGTATCTCTCCTTGGGGTGCTCCTATCCTGTTTGTGAAGAAGAAAGACGGTAGTATGAGGATGTGTATTGACTACCGTGAGCTGAACAAGTTGACGATAAAGAACCGATACCCCTTACCGAGAATCGATGATTTGTTTGATCAGCTGCAAGGTGCCAGTTGGTTTTCAAGGATAGATCTTCGATTGGGCTACATCAGTTGAAGGTGAAGGAGCAAGATATCCCTAAAACAGCTTTCCGCACACGATATGGTCACTATGAGTTCCTTGTCATGTCTTTTGGTTTGACCAATGCTCCAGCTGCTTTTATGGATTTAATGAACCGAGTGTGTCGGCCGATGTTGGATAAATCAGTGATCGTGTTTATTGATGACATCCTGATTTACTCGAGGAGCGAGACAGAGCATGCCAGTCACATTCGAGAAGTTCTAGAGAAGTTGAGAAAGGAGAAGTTATACGCCAAGTTCTCCAAGTGCACGTTCTGGTTGCGCAAGGTTCAGTTCTTGGGTCACGTGGTGAATCCTGACGAGATTATGGTGGACCCGGCAAAGGTGGAGGCGGTTGTGCAATGGAAGTCACCAAAGACGCCATCCGAGATTCGTAGCTTCTTGGGTTTGGCGGGCTAATACAGAAGATTCATCCAAGACTTTTCTAAGATCGCTTCTCCACTAACTAAGTTGACCCGAAAAGATGTGAATTTTGTATGGGGTCAGACTCAGGAGAAGATTTTTGAGGAACTAAAGGCGAGATTGACTCAAGCTCCTGTTCTGTCATTACCCGATGGAAGTGAAGATCTGGTGGTCTACTCTGATGCTTCCTACTCGGGGTTGGGGTGCATGTTAATGCAGAGAGGAAAGGTCACAGCCTATGCATCCCGACAGTTGAAGGTTCATGAGGTAAATTATCCTACTCATGACTTGGAGCTAGCAGCTGTGGTCTTTGCACTAAAAATTTGGAGGCACTATCTTTACGGGACGAAGTGCACCATATTCACTGACCACAAGAGCTTGAAATACTTCTTTGAGCAGAAGGATCTGAACATGAGGCAGAGACGATGGTTGGAGCTTATAAAGGATTACGATTGCGAGATCCATTACCATCCGGGCAAAGCCAACGTGGTGGCGAATGCCCTTAGCCGAAAGGAGAGACCCGAGCCGATTCGGGTGAAAGCATACCAGTTGATCATGACCTCGGAAGTGAGAATGAGTCAAAGAGTTTCAAGATGAGGCGAGATCATCTTAACTGAAAAATGAGAGACACACTTGGTGTTAGAACCCGATTTGGACGAATGTGGATTCCTCGTTTTGGGGATCTACGGGTGAAGATTATGGATGAAGCTCACAAGACTCGATACTCTATTCATCCCGGGGCTACGAAAATATACCACGACATGAAGAAAGATAATTGGTGGCCGGGTATGAAGCGTGACGTAGTGGAGTATGTGAGTAGGCCGAGCACCAGAAGCCGTATGGGAAGATCCAACATTTGGATATACCGGAATGGAAGTGGGAGCACATCACCATGGATTTCATTACGAAGCTGTCGCGTACCCCGAAAGGGTATGATGCCATATGGGTGATAGTTGATCGTCTGACGAAGATGCTCACTTTCTACCGATCCGCGAGACATATTCATCTGAGAGGTTGGCTGATCTGTTCATCAAGGAAATTATAACTCGTCATGGCGTGCCGGTGTCTATTGTGTCTGATCGTGACACCCGGTTTACATCCAAATTTTGGAAGAAATTCCACGACGCTATGGGGACGAGGTTACATATTAGCACGACTTATCATCCCTAGACTGATGGTCAGTCAGAAAGGACCATTCAGACATTGGAGGACATGCTTCGGGCATGTGTTATCGATTTTAGAGGAAGCTGGGATGACCACCTACCGTTAGCTGAATCTCGTACAACAACAGCTATCATGCCAGCATTGGTATGCCCCCATATGAGATGCTATACGGTAGGAGATGTAGAACACCCGTTTGTTGGGGTGATATTGGTCAGAAGGAGTTAGGGAGCGTCGAGGTGATCGAGGCTATGACTGAGAAGCTTGAAAAGATCAAAGCCTTCATGAAGGCAGCCAAAGATAGACAGAAGTCGTATGCTGATAAACGACGCAGACCGATTAAGTTCCAGGTGGGTGACCGGGTTATGTTGAAGGTCTCACCTTGGATGGCATCATTCGCTTCCGAAAAGCGGGGCAAATTGAGCCCGAGGTACATAGGCCCTTTCCGAATCATTGCTCGAGTAGGAGAGGTGGCCTATAGACTGGAGTTACCGGATGAGTTAAGTGGAATTCACCCGACATTCCATGTATCTCATCTAAGGAAGTGCTTGGCAGATGAAGATATGATTGTTCCACTGGAAGATATCGAGGTAGATGAACGGCTCAATTATGTGGAGCAACCAGTGGCAATCATCGATCGAAAGGAGAAGAGGCTGAGGAATAAAACGGTTCCTCTTATGCGTGTACAGTGGAGGCACAGGAAGGGATCCGAGTCAACGTGGGAAACTGAAGAAGAAATGAGGCAGCATTACCCACGTTTGTTCGAGGAATAACGGGTTTTGGGGACGAAACCTATTTAAGGGGGGTGGACTTGTAACACCCGGTTATTTATTATTTTGAAGCCGGCGAGTGAAGAAAAAAAAATAAAGTCCAAAGTCGAGGGACCAAACTCGCCACCGAGAGAAAGTCGAGTGTGGTGGTAGTTAAAGGGAAAGGGCAGCCATAACCCTCTCCCCACACTCATTTTCAGCCAAACACAAGAGGAGAAGAGAGAAAGGGAGAAAAGAGGAAGAAAAGTTGGTTCGGGTTGGTTCGAGTGAGCAAAATCGTTGAGTAGCTAGTCCAATCGAAGCCCTTCTTGTTATGATCGTTTGTGTGAGTTCTAGGACCCCTCATTTACTTGTTTTGAAACGATTTTGGGGTTGGAAAGCATAGAAAACCCGTTTTGTATGTGTGTGTGTTTGACACATTTGGGTGTGGTTGTGTGTGATGCTTTTGGTGTTTGTTTCCGGGCTTGTGTGTGCTTGTATAGTGTTGTGGTATGCATTCTTAAGGTCTAGGATGGTTGATTTAGGCTTAGAATGGGTTTGGATGAGCTTGGAGGTCGAAAATGGCAGATTGGGTTCGGGATGAACTCCTTTCTGCATCAGCTAGGGCTAGGCGACCGACTGAAGGCCATACGACCGACTGAGGGGCGATTGAGGTTCATTCGCACGATTGGGGTTCAGTCGCACGATTGGTAGTTCATTCGCACGACTAAGGTTTCATTCGTATGATTGGGGGTCCAGTCGCATGGGGAGTCATACGACTGAGGGTCCAGTCGCATAGGTGCTTAGTCGCATTGGTTCCAATCGCTTGGGACTCATTCGCATTGAGTCCATTCGCATGAGGTCAGTCGCATAGGTGTTCATTCGCATTAGTTCTATCCGCATGAGGTCCATACGCACGACTAGATGTCCATTCGCATAGATGTTCATCCGCATGAGTCCAATCGCATGATGTTCAGTCGCCTGGAGGCCATGCGACTGAAGGATGTCCATACGCCCAAACAGGGTTGTTGTACCCAAGGAAACGTGTAGATTAATTACTGACTTTCGGGGGAAAGTGCAGGCGTAAGTTTTGACATGGAAATTCTCGTAAGTTCATGTAAGATGACTGTTGAGGCCTTAGAGAGTAGGTTGGGCATGATGATGGTGATGGCGTTGCATATTTATGTATGATGTATGTTATGTATGCATGATGTTCCTGATTATGATGAATGATTATCTTTCTTGTGGCTTTACGTGTTATGCTAATGAATGAATTGAAAGTATTATGTAACGTAAAGTGAAAGACGATAAAAAGGGGAACATGAATTGATGTATGCCTTAATGAACGAAAGTAATGAAAGTCTTGTAAGCATTTGATAACAGGACACGCCAATTATAAGGTGTTAGCCCAACGGTGTGCGGGTTCGCTACCCCGGGAGGATGCACATTGGGGTCCGTCTTTGTGACCGACCATTTGTATGGAACCTCTACCGATTACCCCAGTACTGCGGCATACGCTCTGCTGTCCATTTATAGACTTCGGCCCAGTAGCCATATAGTTGGGGTGTAGCACATGGTATTGGTACGGAAGATATCAAATGCACAGGTAAAGATGTAATAATGAATGAACGAATGAAGAAGATAATAATGATATTATCTATGTGTACGTATGATGTGTGATTATGCAAAAGCAACGAACGGTTTTATTGAGTAAAGTATATTTTACTATAAAACTAGAACTCACTCAGCAACGCTGACTTTTTATGTGTTTCCAGTTGGCAGGTAATGTTGCTGAGGATGGTGCTGCGAGGCTACTCAGCTCTTTTTGATGGCATCCATTTATATAGGGCTTTTGTGATGTAATGCAACAATATGTTTTGTAACTGATTAACAATGTATTATTTGGCAAAAGCTTTTATAGTATAATGAGATGTCTATTTTGATAATTTCACTGCAATATTTTATGAAAGTTAAATGTAATTATTTGTTTTATGTGCGATGAATGACCAACTGCGGGCGTCCTGGGAACGGGGCCTTACATAAAGGTAAATTAAAGTATTACATAGTGTCATACGCTAAAGTACTAATCATTATTATAGTTAACTATAGATTAAGAGCTTAAAAATGACATAGTAATGACAATAAAAGTAATGATGAAGTGGGCTTAAACTCATAATTTACATGTGGAACAATAGAAAAACTTAGAACTTCAAGAATGGTTACCATAATAAAGCATAACTATGAAGGATAAGATATTGCTAAAGAAGTATTGCAAGCACATTTGTCTTGACTTATATCAAGCATCAACGTAGGAGTCTTGTGTAATAATAAGTGACATGAATTTTGTTCATTGCAAACAAAAACTAAAGGAGTCACGCATAACACACAAGAAATGGATAAAGGAGTCTTATACATAACAAGCTCATGATTAAGTAAAGAAAAATTAAATAAAAAGAAATGACAAATTAAATTTAAAATATAAAGAATGGCCAAAGTAATGTTTACCTTGGGGTGATGTGCATACTCAATGTATATATAAGTAAAGTATGATTTGTTTTGAGGTATTATGCATATGTTATAAGGTATGATTGTAATACGAGTGACATTTATTTTATGTGCTCTTGCTATAAAGTCCTTTCTTTTAGATTCAATATATGGTATGGAGTAATGATGATTATTCACTAGGTGATCATGACCTCAAGATGTTATGGGCCAAATATCTTGGTGGCAGGTCCACGATTGTATAACTAGTTATGAAGACGATAATGATGACTAAGGATATGCAATGTAGATGATAATTCATGAGGTGATTACAAACTCAAATGTCACATGTACTACAACTTTGGTTGGCTTTACAAAAAACGAATGGAATGGTGTGATGATGATTGCTCACGTCATGTTATGTTATAAATTATTATGAGATATCATTTATGTTAAGAGACATAAAATATGTTATGCTATGAAATGACATGATATGAAAATGTTAATGCTATATGATATACATTAACGTAGAACTCAACATAGTCGGCTTTTAGTATGGACATCAAATTAAAAGTCTACGTATGCTAAGAAGGTTTAGATACACAAGTTTGACATAAAAGTGAAGGCTACTCTAACTAAAGACTAGCTTCACTTGCGAACTCTATGTCTAATTAAGATTCATGTCTAATTAAGAATTATATATGCAACTTGAATGGTATATTTGATATGCTCACTGTTTTCCACTACGTATGAATGAAATTCTAATCTAAGATCTATAACTATTTATGTATCAGAACAACTATGAGACCACTGAGTTTCATCATTCAAGTTGGTACAGAGCTATAATTCAATTGATTTAGACATTCCATGGTGTCTGGATTTAAACTGAGAATGGAACAAATAAAAGCCATGCAAGTATGGGTAACCCAATGCCATGGGTTTATAGTTAGAGCTTAGGGTTTCATCACAATTGATTTTTTGTTTTCTGTTTTTAAATTTTTGGCTACCCTTCTTGCTATTCTAGACATTTAATGAGGTTCCCCTCATGTTAGGTATTTATTAGTAGTGATAATAGTGGTTTGTTACACTATCTAATATCGCTAGTGGTGGTTGAAGGGGACTAATCATAGCAACAATAATGAACTTTATTACCTGTACAATATCTTGGGCACAAAACTTTCCTGCTAAAACAACATCTTACCTTGAAGCCAAATACTTTTATTTCGAATAATTACCATTAAATTCTTTAATTAGAGATATTTTCAATGGAAGTAAATGTTAACAAAATGTAATAAACCAATCAGAAACATAATTATTAACTAACATGGTTCATGTTTATTTCATCATAAACAATATACCTGTGTTGAGTAATGTTCAATTACCAGATTTCAAGTTATGGTTGGACCAACATGGCACTATTCACAAGCTAACTACTTGTTAGATATACTAACCTTGGTGTTTTTACTACATGATATTTCAATATTTTTACTTTCCTTTGATTCACTTGATATTCATTAGGAAATAGTATTATTTTAAACAATATGACATCAATAACATCTTAATCACTACATGTTATCTGATCTTGTAAGGGTGCAAAAATCAATTTCAACAATGGCGAATTCGGATCATCATATTTATGCATATGAAGAGAAGTGTTTTAAACATGTATTTGTATCTTTCATCTCTTTTCTTTTATGAGTAAAAATATAATGTAAATAATATTCATGTAAATGCATGTGAATTGTCCTGCGAGTATCACCTTACATGTTAGTTCATGCCCCTCTTGAAAACACACACACTTTGGAACTCTTTCTATGTATTATTGAACTCAAAATGTATAATTACATATATATTCTCTAAATAAATGAAAATCCACTACTAACGTTAACAATAAAATAAGGAGAAAAACTAGGAAACATTCCACCACTACTGAAACACACTCTTACCTAGTCTAATATATTTACTCTTCTAATAAAATTAACATAAAATAAACTAAATAGACCTAACTATGTTGACTTCAACTCATGTGCACTAACACAACCTTGTTTCACCCATGTATGCATTATCCAAGTGATATGTGACCCGTGAACAACCGATTAACCCAACAATCACTCCTTAAATCGGTTGATCGTTTACGCCAATCTTCACAACAGTGTTCCCGTCAAAACAACCTTTTCTGTTTTCTTTCTTTGTGTCTTTACCTTCTTTTCTCTGTCTTGTTGGTATAGTCTTCTCATTCTCTTCAGTACATAATTCTTTTAAGTCGCCACTCTTTGCCTAGCTTAACGGTGTCTTGGTCTCACACCAGAAATCTTCTAGCCACTATCTTCTTCTTCTCTCCAGTACTTCCTTTCTTGCATCAGTCTCTTTCTTCGGTCTTTACTATGGTGGTAGCCAATCTTCATGTCTTCTTGCAAATCATATAAAATTACCCTCCTTTATTCTAATCGAGCCCTTACCTAGTAGATCTTTCACAGCCACATAACACTAATGTTCACTTGTCATCCCTGTCGTCCTAAACGGTACTTCTCGCATTACAACGACTAAACACCTTGATATATTCGTCTTTTATTGTTGTTGGTTGAGCCTTTTATTTGTTTCTTTTCGTTTATTTTCTACAACACCCTCAAGATAGATAAAAGAAAAGAAATAACGCTTGTGTACCAACAACTTGCCTCCTAAACAAGCAATCAAAGACGATGTTGTCTCAACGTAGTCGTGTTGCCAAAACTAGTCACAGACTCATTACCTTCGCCGATCTCACAACCTAATAGCCAAAGGCTGCTCCCCCCTTCGACGTTCGACTCTCAAAGCGGCTCCACTTACTTCAACAAAGGCGGCTCTGATACCAAATGTTGCTTCAAGCCCCACTTGAAAACACACACACTTTGGAATTCTTTTTATGTATTATTGAACTCAAAAGCTATGATTACAGACTACTATCTATTCTCTAAATAGATGAAAACTCATTAATAATGTTAACAATAAAATAAAGAGAAAAATTAGGAAACACTCCACCACTACTACAATAAACTTCTACCAAGGCTAATATATTTACTCTTATAATAAAATTAACATCAAATAAACTAAATAGATCTAACTTTGTTGACTTCAACCCACGTGCACTAACACCACCTTGTTCCACCCATGCATGCATAATCCTAGTATCAGTGACTCGTGAACAACGAATTAACCCAAAATCACCCCCTAGTCGGTTGTTCTTTACGTCTTCTTGACTGCAATGTTTCCGTCAAAACATCCCGTTTTTGTTTTCTTTCTTTTATCTTTATATCCTTTTCTTGGTCTTACTAGTACTGTCTTCTCATTTTCTTTAGTATAAAAATTTTAAGTCACTGGTCTTTTCCTAGATTAATGGTCTCACAATAGTAATTTTCTGGCCACAGTCTTCTTCTTCTTGCCAGTTTTTCCTTTTCGGCATCGGTCTCTTTCTTTGGTATTCGCTATTATGGCAGCCGGTCTTCATCTCTTCCTGCGATTCACATAAAACCACCCTCCTTTCTTATAATGGATCCCTAACCTAGGAGCTTTTTCACAGCCACAGAACACTAGTGTTCACCTAGTACCCCCGTCGTCCCAAACATTACTTCTCGCATGACAACGACTTATCTGCAAGACCTCCATATCCCCATCTTCTGCTATTGTTGGTTGAACCCTCCTATTTTTTCTTTTCCTTTTTTTTGACACCCTCTAGAAAGATAAAAGAAAAGAGATCATGCTTGTACAACAACTTGCCTCCTAAACAAGTAGTCAAACACGATGCTATCTCAATACACATGTGTTGCCAAAACTAGTCACATACTAACTACCTCCACCAATTTCGTAGCCCTATAGTCGAAGGCTGCTCTCCCCTTCGATTTTCAACTCTCAAACTAGCTCCACCGACTTCACATAACGCGGCTCTTATACCAAATATTGGTTCAAGCCCCTCTTGAAAACCACACACTTTGGAATTCTCTCTATGTATTATTAGACTCAAAAGCTATGATTACAAAGTACTTCCTATTCTCTAAATAGATGAAGACCCTTAAACTAGATTCTTACAAAGTATCTAGTTGTTGGTTTGGCCGGTTCACAACTGCGGGCTTATAAAATGCAATTGAGTTGTTGCTACTTGTTGGAAATTTAGTCAAAAAAATGTTTTCACTTATTTTGGATAGATATAATTATATGAATATGATACTAACATAATTCTCATTTGGCACATGTGTTCAACTATGTGATAAGATCAAAACAAACTAAATTCCAAATGAACTAAGATAAATGAACCATTGATGCTGGAATTCGTGTGATTGAGACTTAAAATTGTAAGCCTTCCTACATATATTCAAATCAGTACAAAGACAAGTATATATTCTATTTTGAGGGAAAAAGATAAGGAAAAGATGGACTACGCCACATGGCCGCTACAAATAGAGGAAAAGTCTTATGCGAGTGTTACCAAACGGGCACACTTGGAAAAAAGAAATCATTAGCTACTAATACAGCTGAGTCAAAGGAAAAGAAATGAAAAAGCGGAAAGAAGTCAATGTGAGAAAGCAAAAAAGGTAACGAGGCGACCGAAGGAGGGAGAAGTACGATTTTGGGGCTATGGTGCAGGGATTTGCTAGTTAACTATGCACTGTCGAGTTAACTATGCATTATCTTTTAGATTTATTAATAGACTATCTTTTAGGTTTCTAGTGCAACTCTAGTGCAATATCTAAGCAATAAAATGGAACTTAATTGTGCATTAATTCCACTAATTACATATTACATGTGTATGATAGACTATTGACATACATCCATAATTTCTAGTAATATCTACTAGGCATATGTGGGTTGTTGAGAACACCTTTAAGTAACACAGTGTTGTTACATGTTTCAACCATCACACTTGGAAAATTTTCTAGTATTTTTGAATCTATACACTCTTGTGTCTAACATTGTTTCGGGTGCTAAGATTATCCTGATAATACAATCTGCTTAGTTTATTTTACCATGAGAGATAAACCTATTCACTTGGATGACTCAAAATTTGTTTTAATGGAGTAGTATTGAATAGAAATCCTTAGCCAAACTATTAACCACTATTAACCACTCTTAGTATCTAATTATATTAGATGGACTTATATTGTATTTACTTTATTCTTCATGTATGTTTGTGTATTTTGATATTGTATATATACATGGCCTCTCCTCTCTTGGAGGCATGCAAACCATTCACCAATTAATCATCTATTATGGTATCATTGTAGCCTTGTGATCCTTACCCTTCACCTTCCTAATCTCCTCCTCTTCAACTTCTTCATCCCTCCTACTATGGCTGCTTCTTCATCTAGTGATGGGTCCATCTCCCTTAACACTATCCTTCACATGATCCCCATCAAACTCACTTCCTCCAATTATCTTGTCTGGAAAAACCAAATGACCCCCCTTCTATCTCTCCAACAACTTCTTCCCCATGTTCTTGGCACCTCCATCATACCACCCTCCACCATCTCCGTTGATAACAAACCAGCCCCCAACCCTCTACACTCTCAATGGCTTGCCAACGATCAAAGGGCCACTGTTATTCTTAATGCTTCCCTCTCCGAGGAAGCCATGGCGGAGGTTCTTGGTCTCTCCTCCGCTCGTGACATCTGGGTTGCTTTGGAAAACGCTTATAGCAACACATCCATTGAACGAGTTCATCATCTCCGTGATCAACTTCGTCACCTTTCCAAAGGATCCTCCACCACTGCTGAGTTCGGACGACAATTTAAGGCCATCTGTGATCAACTTTCCACCGTCGGACATCCGGTTGATGACTCGGACAAAGTCCACTGGTTTCTCTGTGGCCTCGGTCCCGCATTTGAGACCTTTTCCACTGCTGTTCGTGCTTCAAAGCCGGTCCCTGCGTTCCGTGATCTCCTAATCCAGGCGGAAAGTCATGAACTCTTCCTTCGATCCGTTCATGGACCTCCTGCCACTACCACTGCTGCCTTCTCCGCACTGCAGTCTAAACCTCCTGCTTTTACTCGCGGTCGCGGGAGTCGTATGCCTCGGGGGGGTTTCCAAGGCGGCCGGGGACGTGGCTGACGCCCTCCCCACTGTCAACTTTGTCGCCGTGAAGGTCATTTCGCCAACATGTGTCCAAACCTTTCCTCTTACACATCAAATCCTGCCTCTACCGATCAAGACTTGGTGAAAGCCTTTCATGCACAGTGTCATATTTCCGGTTCTTCTCCGGACTGGTTTGTGGACTCCGATGCTTCCGATCATATGGTGACCTCTCCTGCTACACTTGATAAGGCCACTCCGTATACGGGATCTAATCGGGTCACTTTTGGTAATGGTAACTCCCTCCCCATCTCCCATATTGGAGAAACATCCATTCACAAAAACATTCATCTCAAAAATGTGTTAACTGTTCCTAAATTACAACATAATCTCCTATCGATTAGTAAACTAACCACTGACAATGCTTTAGATGTTTTGTTCTCTTTTCCTTTGTTTTACATTCAGGATCGAAACTCGAAACAGGTTCTCGCCCAAGGTCGGTGTGAACACGGACTCTATGTCCTCCAGTCGGGACCCACTGCTCTATCGGCTGTCTCTAGTTCATCACCAAAAGCCTCTTTTGAGTTATGGCACCTTCGTTTGGGTCATGCTTCTCGTGATGTTTTATCTAAATTAAATAACTTGGGTTACTTATCTGTCACGTCTTTGTTACCTAAACCGGAAATTTGTTCATCTTGTGCTTTATCTAAATGCCATAAGTTGCCCTTCACTCTAAATGAAAAACGTGCAACTAAACCGTTAGATTTAATTCATTGTGACTTGTTGGGTCCATCGCCGGTTGTCTCCAATGACAACTATCAATACTCTGTTATCTTTGTCGATGATTACTCACGTTTCACTTGGTTTTATCCGTTACGTCGCAAAAATGAGTTCTATCACATTTTATCCATCTTTATAAACTTTGCTCAAACTCAATTTGACATTAAAATCAAGACCTTCCAAACTGATGGAGGCACTGAATTTCTTAATCAAACGGTTCGCAATATCTTCAATTCCAATGGAACATTTCACCGTGTGTCTTTTCCGTACACACCCCAACAAAATGGTCGTGCTGAACGCAAGCACCGACATATTGTTGAAACCGGCCTTGCCATGATGTTCAATGCCCATGTTCCATCCTCCTATTGGGTGGAAGCGTTCAGTACCGCCGTTTACACCATCAATCGTTTGCCTACCAAATTATTAGGGTGGACCTCGCCATATGAAGTGTTGTTTTCCACCAAACCTATTTACACCAACTTCCACCCCTTTGCATGTCGTGTTTATCCCTACACACGGAATTACTCCTCGCATAAACTTGCACCGAGAAGTATACCATGTGTCTTCATTGGCTATCACTCCCAATACAAAGGTTTCAAGTGTTTTGATCCATCCACCTCGCGTACATACATCACCCGCCATGCTCGTTTTGATGAGTCTCAGTTTCCATTCCAAAATAACACCTCTTCAAGTGTTGTGCACAATCTCCCGTTATATCAATTCTTGGAAGATAATCCCTCCACCACACCCGTTCGGGGCCCACAACCTGTCCCCTCGTCCAACCCATCTTTCTCTTGTGGGTCGACATGTGAAACTCTTGCCTTTCCTTCTGAATCTGGCATCACCTCAAACCTTGGGCCAAGCCTTAACCAACCCGAATCTTACACCCCTTTAACTCCACTAAGCCATAGCCCAATCCTATCTGGACCCAACACTACCCCACCCACTGCAGCCCATTATCCGCCTAACCAAACCAACACTACTGCCCATCACTCGCATGGCTCACCATCTCCTGTTGCCCCCTCAAATGAACCGCCTACAGAACCCATCACCCCTGCTGTTCTCTTATCCATTGACCCTTGTCCCCAGCCGACGTCCCCTCATATGGCGACATCTCCTGATCACCTGCCCTTCCCTGCTACAACAAACCCCTCAACCCCCCACTGCCTCTACCTCGTCACTACCCACTACCAACCCCACCCATCCTATGGTTACTCGGTCGAAAGTCGGTACGTTTAAACCAAAACACTGGGCTGATTTCTCTCTATCTGCCCCGTCTTCTCTGCATCATGCTCTCTTGACCACTTCTGAACCGAAGGGATTCAAGTCTGCTGCCAAACATCCCCATTGGATGGCGGCTATGGAAAAGGAAATTGCTGCTCTCTCTCGTAATCACACTTGGACACTGGTCCCTCGCCCTCATGATCAAAACGTAGTTGGCTCCAAGTGGTTGTTTCGCACCAAGTACCGTTCCGATGGATCCATTGATCGTCACAAGGCACGCCTTGTTGCCCAAGGCTTTAGCCAAATTCCGGGGCTTGATTACTCCCACACTTTCAGTCCGGTCGTCAAAGCCTCAACCATTCGGGTGGTCCTCTCCCTTGCGGTTATCAACAACTGGCCTCTTCACCAGCTTGATGTAAACAATGCATTTCTTCATGGACATCTCAGTGAGCTCGTGTACATGGAACAACCGCCAGGATTTGTTGACAATCGTTTTCCCGATCATGTATGTCGTCTCAACAAGGCTCTCTATGGCCTTAAGCAAGCCCCACGTGCATGGTTTCATCGCCTAAGTGATTTTTTGTTAAAACATGGGTTCTCCTGCAGTCGTGCGGATACCTCGTTATTCATCTTCAAACGTGGCACATGTATTATGTATCTCTTAGTCTATGTTGATGACTTAATTCTCACGGGGAATCAACAAGATGTCATGACTAACTTCATCAAAACCTTGCATCAAGAGTTTGCTATTAAGGATCTCGGTCAGTTAAGTTATTTCCTTGGACTTGAGGTTCTTCAGTCTCGCGATGGTCTCTTTTTGACTCAATCGAAATATGCCATGGAGATACTTGATCGAAGTCAAATGACTACTTGCAAACCGGTACATACACCTCTTGCCACCACTGACGTGTTTTCCTCTACCGGGGAACCCTATCATGATCCATCCCTTTATCGGTCTCTTGTTGGTGCTCTTCAGTATTTGACCATTACCCGGCCTGATATATCTTATGCTGTAAATCAAGTAAGCCAGTACATGCAATGTCCAACTGTTACCCACTTTCAGCAACTCAAGAGAATTCTGTGTTATGTTAAAGGCACATACTCTTTCGGACTTACCTTTTCTAGGTGTACTCACACCTCAATTCTTGGTTACTCTGATGCTGATTGGGCACGCTGTCTTGAAACCCGCCGCTCCACTTATGGGTATTCTATATATTTGGGAGGGAATCTTGTTTCCTGGAGTGCGAAGAAACTCCCCACTGTGTCACGTTCTAGCTGTGAATCGGAGTATCGGGCAATGGCAAATGCTGCAGCTGAGATTTTGTGGCTTACTCACCTGTTGCGTGAACCTCATGTTCTCCCCACTGGACGCCCTACCCTTCTGTGTGACAACAACAGTGCTTTATTTCTCACACAGAATCCGGTTGCGCACAAGCGGGCGAAGCATATTGATTTGGATTATCACTTCATTCGGGAGTTAGTTCTCTCTGGCAAACTCCACACCAAGTTTATTTCCACCAAGCTTCAGGTCGCGGACATTTTTACCAAAGCTCTTCCTCGCCCTCAATTCGAGATGTTTCGTCGGCAACTTCGGCTCGGGCCGCCTCCCTTTCGCTTGCGGGGGGATATTAACCACTCTTAGTATCTAATTATATTAGATGGACTTATATTGTATTTACTTTATTCTTCATGTATGTTTGTGTATTTTGATATTGTATATATACATGGCCTCTCCTCTCTTGGAGGCATGCAAACCATTCACCAATTAATCATCCATTACAAACCTACATCTTTATAATATTTTTCAACTTGTTATCATTTTGTATTGGTTAAATTTCAATTGGTTTTCTTTTTCATCTCAAGGCTGTATTGTAATACAAATATTTGAATGGTGTTCCTACACTACTCGACAAGTGGTTCCAATTACACCGGTCGATAACATTAAAAAAACCTCACCTTGCATGTAGTTTTCATAACATACTACTAAAAAATTCAACCAAGATGTAGACAAGTAATGCAAAAGTTTATATATATAATCTTAAAATTTAGTAGGGAAATGAAACTTAAATAATCTAGTTTCGCAAACTGAAAAGCCATAAGAAATATGAAATGTCTAGATTTCAAGGTCATCCAACGAGATCTTGTTATTGTTTGGAGTCAGCGACTTTAGTTTCTGAAATAAAAACAAACAAATCTGCTATCAATATATTATTCGATCATTTTCATCCAAAAGATAAATAAAAATCACAGACTACCTCAACAAACTGGGCCGGGTCATCAAGACTAGATGAACCTAGAATAATTTCTCTTCTTAATTTTGTACTCAACTCGTGACAAACCCGCAGCTGAAAGAAATTGGAAACGTTAAAAAAGTTATCAGTAAACTATTATTTACAGAAAAATGGTAATTATTCTCACCTCTGATCTAGTTGCTCCACCAACAATAAAAATAAAAATACGTTTACCCATCTTCTTTAACTCACTGTTTGTACGAGTTAGACTTGAATCACTGCATAAAGTTCACTTCTCCATTAGAAACACTAAATAATGACCAAAATCAGCATACATTGAATTCATTCATAGCCAGTATTATGTTAAAAATGACCCTCCTAAGAACCTATAGGGCTCTATGTAGAATGCTATATATTACAAGAATACACGAAACAAAATGAAAATTCGTATTTTCATAAGCTTATATGTTATTAAAATGTAAGAAAATTAAAGAAATAAAATATTTATTCACGAATGCTAAAGGTGAAAAATAGAATTGAAAATTTTGCATTAATATATATAATCTACACTGTGTAAGTCATGTTTAGGTTATACTACTAACACATAACTTACGCATGTTTACGAAAAAATTTAAACATTTTAAAAATGTATGAACATATTAGTTTGATGGTTTTTATAAACACATTTGTATGTAAAGTATAAAATGCAAGGAATATAAAATAATTATCAAAAAAATACTAAATTATGAAGTTTGTTGTTTTGTTCTAGCAATAAGTTAGTAATCTGTAATGAACATTATCCTATATAAATATAATAAGTAAATTATAAAAATGGTTTATTTCATACCCCTCGTTATTGTTTTGAAAACCATGTGCATTACAGTCAATTTATTTAATAAATAGTACAAAGATGAGAGGAGAACGTTGAGATTTCAATATTACTAGTTCTGAAATAAAAATGCATCTACACACTACACATGTATATATGTATATATGGATACCTTGAATAGCCATCACTAGAACTAGCCTTTCTTGATGGTTTGGATCTCACTGAACGACCACCGGTATCATGTACACTTGGTGACACAGAATGTGAATCACCATAACTAGTTGGAATTGGGTCATTCATGCATGGATATTCATTCATTGGAAGTTTGTTTTTGCTAAGTTTTTCAATCAGTTCCTGTGGAAAAATTATAAAAGAATCTTTTGTATAATATCATACGACATGCTTATTTGGAAAATAGTTTGTCACACCATACCTCAATCATGGGATGAAAGTGTGATAACTGCATTGCTGATTCTTCACCAGGACTATCTTTTTTAAGACCAAGCTTCTTCTTCTAGATCAATATTACAATATTTATATTTAGAAAATCATATAATTTGAGGTGCTAGTTTTGACTCACTTATCTAGGTTAAACTTTGGCCCTAACATGACTAGATGAAATTTGAGAGTTAGCTAGAATCCAAATAGGCTGAAAGGGTTGAATTGTTTGAAATGTTATTCAAAGTGAATTCAAATCAAATAAAATATTGTTTTTTTATAAATTAGATAATTAATATAACTAGATCTTTTAAGCCACAAACAATACTATTCCTTAAGTTTTGTTTTGGCAAAACTCTAAGATACTACACTTTAATGGTCAAAAAATAAAACTTTAATATAAATAGTTTGATGGCCAAACACTAATATCCTAAACTTTGGTGACCTAACCGTATATTACTAAAAATCTAGTGGGCAAACTTGGCTAAACAAAACATCACTACGAATAGTCCAGTGGCCAAACTATAATATCCAATCTTTTTAAGGCAGAAATCAAGAAAACTAAAGTACACTATTACTTTGTGAAAACATAGCTTAAAGAAAACTAAGTCCATAAAATTTGTAGCAAAATAATAAAATTCTAAACTATAGTGGCTAACCTTTGAAAGCCAAAACAATACTATTCCTAAAGTTTTGTTTTAAACTATATAATATATAATAATGGTTTAGTATTTTAATCATATTAAAACGATATAAAAAGTTTAAATATACAATAAAAGAGAAGATAGAAAAGTGATTGTAGGCCAAACAAAACTAACCCATTTTTACCCAAACTCGAATGCGCTAAATCCGCCCATTATGAAGGTCTTAGTCCTAATTGTTGACATATGAAATGAGTTAATAATGATGGAACCAAGAAGTTAAAGATGAATTTGTCTAACCAAAGCAAATTCATAGAGATAATATTCGTGTATTTGATAAGTACGTTTATCTTGGTATGAAGGAGATTTATAAGAATGGATTATTGAATGTTTAACCTAAACTTTGGATTATTATTATTATGTATGTATTGTTATGGGTTTGGGTCAAAACAATTAGCGGGTTGGTAAAAGAACATATTAACTGGTATTACCTATTGATATTATTGGTGGTTGTCTTGTATGTTATTTTGTGAGTATTAGTTAGTTATAGATAACTGTATTTCATTAGTTATCTTCTTTGTGTGTATTATTTATAGGATTCATTTCCTTTTTAAATGATAATGAGGTATCTCACATGGTATCAACCTAACCCTACCATCCTCTTTATCGACTGTTTTCGAACCATCATCGTATTTTCGTACTTCCATGCCCGACAAGCTTGATCATCTTTCTTACACCTCATACCTCATTTAACATTCATAAACATCCAACACAAGATCTGTGAGCTCGATGGAGTTAAAGTTTCTTACTCTTCATGGGTAAAATTGTTTATACTCCATGATAGAATATGATGTCCTCTATCACATCGGTGGTTCGTTGGTCCCTACCAAAACTATTGTTGAATATTCTACTTGGGAGAAGACTAATGTAGCGGTACTGTAATGAATTTATAGGACTCTTACGCATGATCTTCTTGTCTAGTTTTTTATTAATAAATCCACCACTTATGAAACATAACAACAAGTCAAAAATAAGTTTTTAAAGAATAAAGGCTCTCAAGTCGCAAGCCTTCAATACGAGTTCACGAACTTAACTTTTCAAGTCGTGCCTTCTCTCGAAAATTATTTCCAACATCTCAAGACTTCATGGATCAACTATCTAACATTGATTGCCTGGTTAATGAATAAAACTAAGTTCTTTAACTCGTTCATGGGATACCTCAGGAGCATGACATTGTGGCTTCCTACCTCAACCAAACCCACTCTTTTTGGGAGAATGTTTGCAATTTGTTATATATAGTATGACAATGCTAAACCACTTAGGAGACCATCACCCCTTACCTATCATGGTTTTTGCCATAACCAAACCCTTATTCCTTTTATAGTCGATAGAAACAACCAACAAACTATGGCCTAGGTCCCAGCCACACACCACGACTCAACTCAAACCCTTAGGATTCTACGAAGACCTGCATGCCCACTAGGTAAGTGTCTAGACCACCATAACCATGTTAATATCAGGCGCAAATTCCATCCTATGGCATTCTTTTTCCATACTAGACCCACCTCCTTACTTAGCTCCTTCTACTTGTTCATATCCTATCGAAGGTTTGGCTCAACCTTGGTAGCACAACACCCATTTAGCCTTGTAGCTCTAACAGCATATCCCATCCTTTGCACTCGCCCTAGGCCTACGTCATTGATGTTGATACATTAGAACCCACTCAGTAAGCAGATGATATTCAAGCATTCACCATGGAATCAAGGGATGATTAGTGGTATATCGATATTCAGGTATCTTCTCATACCACCTTCGCTTAAGGTAACTCTCTATATATTCTTTGTATTTACCAATAACTTCAATATTTGTACGCAATGACAACAAAATACTAGTTTTTGGATTGGGAACCACTACCATTCACACACCATCTTAACCATTACAAATTTAATATGTTCTTTTCAACCCTAATATAATAAAATATATATATATATATATCTTCTCAACTATTCAGTATTGATAACAATACGTTTATTGAATTTGACCCTATTTATGAAGGATTCCAAGGGTGTCATGATCCTAAATTGACATAATAGCTCAAGCGGCCTTTACCCGCTCACCACCAATGCTTCCGCCACTAATTGTTTTACTTCTACTGAAGATTCTAAGTTTTGGCACAATCTACTTGGACGCCTAGGTCAACCCATCATGGAATTTCTTTGTTCAAAGAACTTTATTTGCAATAAGTTAAATTCTTGGTTTCTTTTTTCATTTATGTCAGTCATACAAACATAAAAGTATGTTTTTTTATTTTGTTACTTGAACATTGTTATCATTTGCTATGTTACATTGTGCTTGACCGATAATTTCATATATATTTTAAGTCATACCGATTAAATACAGTACATGGTGATTGACCGATAACTTCACCTATTACCGATAACTTCACCTATTACCGATAACCTCATCTAACACACATGGGTGCATTATCCTTAAATCTGATAAATTTATCAAATTCTCTCATTTTCATATATTGAACCCAATATCAGCGTCAACTTTTGAGGTTTTCAGCAAAACAGGAACTACGAGGGAATGATTCTTTATTTAAATGAAATCGTGTTTAATTTACTCACCCATGGCTCTCCCCATCCTTGTTTAGGGTAAAAGCCTTATAAACAGCTTCCTACCTCCAAAACATTCTTTTTATATAACTTCTTCAATACCGAAACCCCACGTCCATTCTTTATGAAACAAACCTCTCTTACGATTACCCACGCGTGTTTAGTTGCCTATGATATCAAAGCACATCTTCCACTCGTCCCATTAAGCTTGCCAAACGATCCACCCCATGCATTTTTCTAGGATATCCAACACACTTTAAAGGCTACTCGTGTCCGTACTATATTTGGTGAGACCTAATTCCTATACAATCCCCCCACCAAACCCATACCAGATCACATATTCTTGGACCCATCTCCTATTATATTCACTCAACTTAAAACCAAGCCCAATACTAAGCCCAACAACATGCCTCTACAGCCTATCACATCGTCTCCCACACCTTCCAGTCCAACACCACATTCTAACCCAACACCGCCTATTAACCCACATCCAACTCCAAGATCACCAGCCATCCTTCACCAGTTCTTGCACCCTACTACATATATTCCAACACCCCTTTGGAACTCTCTCATAATGACCACCCGCACACCTCCACACATTCATTTATAACCTCAACTAACCCTCCGCCCCTCCCAATGACCACCTCATATCACCTTATGTAAATCTAATCATAATTTGGAATTTCTAAACCTCATATTCCACTAAATCTGAATAGTAAAACCTCTACATCTCTAGCACTATACCTAAATCACATCTTTCGGAGTTACAGATCCAAACTGGATGCCTGGCATGACAAATGAACATGAAGAACTGCTTGCAAATTATACTTAGAAACTTGCACTCAGACCCAAAAATGCTCTGACCATTCAATGTATGTGGCTATTCAAACATAAGTTCCATGTTGATTGTATGTTTAAAATGATACAAAGCATGACTTTGGTTAATCAAAAATGCACCTCACCAGTCTTTGCACCCTACTAGACATATTCCACCATCCCCTTTGAACTCTCTCACAAAGACCACTCGCACACCTCCACACATTCATCTATAACCTCAACTAACCCTCTGCCCCTTTAAATAATGTCTTTCTATCACCCGATGTAAATCTGATCATAATTTGGATCTTCAAACCTTGTTTTCCACTAAATTTGAATGATGAAACCTCTACGTTTCTATCACTTTGCCTAAATCACATCTTTCGGACTCATAGATCCAAATTGGATGCTTGCCATGAAAAATGAAAATGAAGCACTATTGGCAAATTATACTTAGAAACTTGTACTGAGATCCAAAAATGCTCCTACCATTTATTGTATGTGGTTATTCAAACACAAGTTCCATGCTGATAATGCTACAAAGCATGACTATGGTTAATCATAAATGTCTAATCGTGTGTGTGGATTATAAGGAGATGTTTAGTCCCTTCATTAAACTAACAATCGTACGCATCGTCCTAAGCTTAGCGACTTCTAATCCGTAGCCTATTCACCAATAGAACGTCAAACATGCTTTCCTCCATGAACAATAAACTCTTTATATGTCTCAACCACTAGAGTTTGTTAGCTCCAAACGTCCTAAATATGTCTACAAACGTAACAAATCTCTTTATGATTTAAAACATGTACATGCTTGGTATCAAAGTTTTGCAACTCATATCACCAAATGTGGTTTTTAGAAGAGCATTCATTACATATCTCTCTTAATATATCATAATGGTAATGAAATGACCTACTTACTTTTGTATATGGATGACATTAACCTCACGGCCTCTAAAAACTCTCTCTCACGCAACATATCAATCTCCATATCCTCCGATTCAAAATGATGGATCTTGAACCTTTACATCACCTTCTTGGTCTTTAAGTTCAAAATCAAAAGAAAAAATTGTTCTTATCTCAAATTACATATGCTACCGTTATGCTAACACAGGCTCATATGTCTAATTGCAAGCATGTTAGCACTATGCTTGAGGGTGGCTCCAATCTTATTGCCACCACTGGCTCCCATTCTCTGAAGATTCTTGATAGATGAGTTTAACATGTGCCGACAATATCTAACCATTACTCGACCGGATATCTTATGTGTTTTAAAAAATGTCTCTTCATGCATGCACCACAAGAACCACACTTTCAGTTACTTAAAAACGGATCCTATGTGCATCAACTGAGACACCTTATCACAGTCCTCTAATATCTCCCTCTCCATCCACAAAGTTCATAACATATTCGGATGCGGATTGGGGTGGTGTCCCGACTCTCGTTGGTCCGCTTCAGGATATTGTGTCTACGTGGGTGGAAATTTAATTTCTTGGTAATCATAAAGGTAACCTATGATTTATTGATGTAGTGCTAAAGCTGAGTATAGAGGAGTCACTAATAATATTGTCAAAATCAGTTATATGTGTAACCTTTTTCTCGAACTTCATATTATCTGTTTGAGAATTCAACTCAACATCTACGAACCAAACACATCAAGCTGGACATTCATTTCATTTCAGAAAAGGTTCACTAGGTGCTATTAAAGTGTTACTTGTTTCTACAGATTATCATTATACGGAAATTTTCACTAAAGGGCTACCAAAACATATCTTTCAACATTTCACGTCCGTTTATGGGAGATGTTAACCAATAATATCTATTGCTATTATTGGTGATTATGTTGTGAATATTTAGTTAGTTATAGATGATTGTATTTCCTTAGTTATCTCCTTTGTATTTATTATTTACAGTTTTTATATCCTATGTAAACGAAAATGATAATTTGAGAACTTCACACAAGATAGCTATGGTGGTTATAAGATTATGCTAACCGAATGGGTTTAACCCTTTGGTAGTGTCGGTTCAATGTGTGTATAAAGGGTTATGTGTAAAAAATGAATTTAACAGAAAGATATTTTCGTCGCAATAGGTTTTAGAGACCAATTTTCATTGTAATAGGTAAAAAAATATTTCGTTGCAAAATTTTTTTTTTCTTGTAGCGACAATTAATGTTTATGTCGTTTCATTGTTCTTAATCCATATCATTCTGTCCAACCATATCAATTCTCAATGAAGACATATTCGTTTGTTCAACCTGTGAATCAAAATGGCTTCTGTGATATCTAACAATAGTTTAATCATTTTAGGAGGAAGTATTTGAGTTAAAAAAAAATTGCTTGTTAGCAAAGTTAGGAGTAGTATATATACAAGTCATAGTGAAAAGTTTTTTGTGGTTTTCAATGAGTATTATAGAAAGAGTCATGACTTGTTATAGTCACAAATATGTTAATTGTGTTTGAGAATTGCTTAATCCAGTTACGTCCAATCCATTTAACCACCTACACATTGAATCATGTATATATATACCTTATAATGAAATTTCAGGGAAAAGGCACTAGTGGAGGGCTTCATTATAACATGTGCTGCCCGGAGAAATCTCATATTGTAAACAGCATTCATATCATCAGGATATAAGTTTGATAACTGAAATGCCAAAAAATGTCCAATAATTAATTTAGACAAAGTAAATTCACAAGTTAACTCATGAATAAAATCTAAATAAGTTTTTTTTATATATCTCAATATTAAGTAATCCTACGGACCGAGTTATATCCAAAATAAAGTAATCTTTACCTCCATTAACTTTGTAAGTTTGTCACTCTCAAACTCTTTGGGATGAGTTGCTACATAGATCATCAACAATCTCACCTTGCATTCATTTGTTAAACCCTGCATGAATAGGCAACCTTATGAAGTAAGAATTTGCACAAGTAAAACACACATATAAACAATGCTCACGCGTTAGTTGCATTTTCTCACCCTTTGTTGTTTAAGAAACTTAATGACATCCTTCGTTCCTGCATCTCCAAAAACAAGATCCCGCTCTAGTTTTCCAACATCGTTAACTCCTTTCTCTTGACGAATGCTGTGAATCTTTGCAGCAATCTGTTTCAACCAAACCAGTATAATAGCAAATTAAAATGCATAACTTAGTCACAACTTTATCTCTATCAAGTTCCTAAAGAAAGGTGTGAACTAACCTCATGAACACTTTTGTTCCCATCTATTTCTAGAAAATCATGGCACAAGGCATCATTGGTCCATTCATGAATGATAGGTGCAATCTACAAAGGAAACATCTATTAGAGGACACAAAAATTAGGCTGCAAATTGATTAAATTAATCTACTTTAACTTAATATATGTTTCATTAGAAAAAACAACTAACTTATTCAGCATAAGAAAAAACCTGATCTATTGATCTATCTAGGATGAGCAACTCGCATGTTTCAGTTTGTGGAAAATTGTTGAGAGTTTTATATTTCATAAGACAATTCCAAACAGCAGTAGCAAGTTTTGAAGGCAACATATCACAAAATGTTGTCTTTGTGGTGGATTTGGCAGCTCGGTAACGTACAAGTGGGAACTCCTGAGAAACAAAAGCATATAAGCTTGTTAAAGACCAACAATGTTGGCATTCGCATAATATTTCTTATCTAAGTGTTAGATATGTAAATTTCACATGTGAACTAGATGGGTGTAATATGGATGTAAGTCCGGGTCATTAGAATAAGAAACAGGTTAAGTGTATAGCCATAACCCGACTGTTAGTTGGCGCCAAATGACTGCCATTTGGCAATTAATTAACCGCCACAACCTAAGGGTACAAATAACCGTGTAATCTCAACATTTGTATTTGTTAATGTATGTGTGTTTAAAAGGTAAATTCTTTACAAGTGTGTTTATCTCTTTGTGTTATTCCGTGAATGTGTGAATGCAAGAAACAAGACACATGTATCTAGTGTATTTCCACTCTTAACAGAGATATAGGTGGGTAATTATACTTCTATGCCAAAATATAGAGAGATGATGTATGAATATTTAAAAAGTACAAGGAAGTGAAAGAGAATTATGTACGTACCGACATTGAAACAAAAACAGTTGCAATACGATTGGCCATTGCTGCAAGATATTCATCTCCTTTTGGATGAATTTCTTCATCCCCATAAAGATCTTCTAAGGCCTTACCATGATCAGTGATGAAACACTGTATGTCAATCACAACAACAAATAATTAACTATAGTAAAGATTATTAATTAAATAATAAAAGTAATTTTATCTATAGTATATAATAAATAAAGCTTTTTTAAGGACAAATGTCATTTTTCATGCCTTCTCAATCATTATTTTTCAGTCTCTTTCCTATTAAATAATGAGACACGTATCACTCTCTAGTTAGGACTGTTTGGTAGCAGATCATTAATAGTTTATCCCTTAATGATTTATAATTTCTTAATAGTTAAAATGTGTGTAACCTTAAGTCTAAATGGTTAATATCTAACATCTGAATGATTAATTTTTAATTAACCATTCAGACTTACGATTGTCTTTTAACAATAAAAAGCCTATAAACCATTAAGAGGTTACTTCTTAATTATAAAAGGTTTGAATACAAAATTTTGTTTATCATGATCAATTAATTTGTTCAATCGTTTTATGTTTTATATATTATCGGTATATTTTTTTCAACTCGTATAATATACGAGTTTTCTAAGCTATATAAAATTAGTTACATGTAATGAAATTATAAAATTAGTTACATGTAATGAAATTAATGTGAATTGCACTTTTGTTAAGATAGTAGATGAGTGGTTGTTTGGTTTATTATTTATTTTTAAAGTTAAATTTTTTGTCTGGTTTTATATTAGGAATACATTTCTATGTACGGTTTGTTTCTTAAAAGCATTATATTTTTCATTGATTTTGGTTTAAACCACTAATTTCAAATTAATAATTTTGGTTGAAAGCATACATTTTAATTAAAAAGCACTAACTTTTCTTTAATTTTTTATTGAATTTTTTTATACTTTTAAGATATCATTGTGAGAAACATTAGGTCTTGCAAATCTAAAACCTACTTCTTTTAATATAATTAGATTCAATTAATGATGATACACTTAAGGATTATTAGGTCTTGCTTCTAAAATCAGGGATTCTATAACGATGAAGATATAATCCTTTATTCAATTGACGATGGTACGCTTGAAATTCATTAGCATGATTTTCGATTGTACCTATAAAATAAATTTTGAAAATTTTATTTACTAAAAATTACAACTAAAATAATAATTTATGATGTATATAATGTCATATTACATATTTATTTGATATACTTTTTCCCTGTGTAAAGTAAATTATTATTTATTTATGAATTATTTTAGACACTTATGAATGATATAATTATATTCCCACCAACCGTATAGTATACATATACGTATACATATACTAACCTTTTGTATGTGTATACATGTAACTATGTATGTATATATGTATGTATGTACGCAAGTATGTACGTATACCTGGCTATCAACGACAATGTACTCCAAGTTAATCTGCAAGTTATAAAATTCCTTAAGAATTAGTTAAGTTAATATGATGAGAATTTACTTATAATACCATTTGAAATATGATTTAACCTCCTTCATGACACGCAACCGAGATTTTATTCTTGACTCTGATGTGATATAAGCAATCAATTCTTGTGGAGCGGGTGAGCTAAAGAAAACGTAGGCACTGAAGAATTGAAGGAGAATGAAAGTTAATACCAAGTAAGGTTTATGTACAATATTTTGCACTGTGTACTCATGTATTTAAGTACAAATGAATATACATATATATACACACACATAGAATAGCTAATATCTCTACAAAAGAAAATTTTATAAAAAATATAGGAACCAATTTGAAACGACATACATATGCATGAGGGTTTAATGAGAGATAATATTTACCTTTATTTACAAAAGTAGATTCGAGACACTCATAACAAGACAAGTATATTATGTGATAATAACAACTACCTTTAATAATCATCACACTATTTCACATCTAGGCACATAACAACACCTCAATTTGATAACTCCTTACTATTTTTAATCAAAATATAATTTTCAAATCTCAACGAACACAACATGTAATTCGATGTTCTCGTAACAACTACTTTAAAAAAAATAATCATGACAGCACGTTGTTGCAACATTTTTAAAACAATTACATCTTATCAAAAGTAAAGTCATATTTTACACATAATAAATACTAAGAAATGTTTGATTATATGATATAAATTATTTTAAGGAATAATAAAGCAAATAAAAATTGTCTTAAGTTTAATAAATTGGTTACTTTTATTACTTAGGGAATTAGGTATATATACTCATGTGAGTATGACTATGAACTAAGACCACATCACCTCTCATTGTTCATCACTCACGAATGAGAGGAATGGTGTGTTATTGTGTGCGAGTGTAATATATAACTACACCTATGTGTACATATATATGAAATGTGTGAGTGATATTGTTTTTTACTTGTATCTACGAGCTCACTCACAACCCCTTTAATGAAGTATACCTATAACCATTATATTAATCTGATTAGAGATTGTTTCCTATGCTTTTATAACAAGTTTTGTTTTGTATTTGACCATCTCTCTTTTCATATATGTAAACATCCATTTAAAAAGAATAATTTTTCACGTACTTCTTGTAAAGTGGTTTTTTTCCAGCCATGTCAGTTAATAGTGTGAAAACACTGCATAATAAAAAGAAGAAAAAAGAAATTCATTATAAATGCATAACTATTATCGTGGTATGATAATATATTAACAACAATAACAATTATAGTAATAATAGTAATGATAATAGTATTAATAATAATAATAATAATAATAATAATAATAATAATAATAATAATAATAATAATAATAATAATAATAATAATAATAATAATAATAATAATAATAATAATAAATAAATAAATAAATAAATAAATAAATAAATAATATATAATTACTTCTCTTTTGTTGGCTGGATGTAATATACGGCATCCGATTTGGTCTGTGGCTGTCTTTGTTTGTTTATATCTTCCACCACTAGAGAAACAAATCAAAGAAGTAAATATATCATTTCACCTCTACCAGCAATCATGATAACTTACACCATGTTCAAATGCCAAAACACCCCTATAACTGCTAGAAATAAACATATATACACAGTAGACAAAGATGAACCTGTATATTAGTCATTAGATAAACAAAAAAGGAAATCTAAAGAGTGGACTTATTTGTATCTTACATGAAATTCCCCCTTCTGTTAATTCTGTCATTTTGCATAAGTTTGACATAATTTTAAGAGTAACTTTGTCCAATAGGAGTACCTAAAAAGTTAAGTGTCAATACTAATTACAAAATAAACACAAATGGGGATAACGGTAGATCAAAAACGACCGATCCAAGAAACTATACCTTCCGGTTTGATTTTGAGTCGGGTTTTACTGCTGATCTAATCATTTCAAACAATAATCCTATACGTAAAATGTGTAATATATGATGTAAGTATCTTTATATACAGGATGAGGTTATATAAGCGCGCACAAGCGCGCTCATTGTATAAGTCCTCATTAATTAACATGATTATAAGTGCTAATAAACAGAAATCATAGAGAAATATAGGAGCCAAGTTGTAGATAATTGAAAAACTCACGATGACGACTAACTTCTCTGAAATTTTGATGTTTGTTTCCTCCAAGGGAAGGCGAATCACAATCCGAAATCGACATATTTGTTGAAAATGCAAAGTGATTGAATTGATAGGAGAGATGAAGAAGAGAATGGTGTTGAATTAAAGGGGTGGAAATGGTGGCAGACCAGTGGGTCATTTGAAACTTACATGAAATTTCCTATATGTTCGTCTTTTAGAAAAACGGTGTTGCTCTTTCATACGTAAATAACGAGTCAATTATTGTTTCAAATTTAATTTTTTTGTTTTAAGATAACTAGAAAATTAAGTCGGCATGATGCGACGCGTTTGTGAACTTTATCATATACGTTACGTGGTTAACTTCATAAATGAAATGTATGAAATTGTGGTTACTCGGTTTTGGAGATCAAAACATAAATATAAAACTAGTTATATAATGATAGGGGTGTTTTTTGGTTGGTATCAGTTTTATATTTCATGGTACTAGTAAGCTACCATCGATCGATATAACGTACGACATCTAAAATCCATTTTAACAAAACTTATAATATGATTCTAAGAAAAATTTAAACATAATCATAAACTAGTTTTTATTAAGTAACAGAGTATTGTTATTGAATAAACATCATATTATGTTAAAAGGGTATATTATATACGCTATAGAAGGTCAAGTTATAAGTTAGAAACTACTAAGGGTTTAGTCACAAATATTGGTATTAATTTAGTATTAACATAAATACTAGTTGTATTTTCATATTGCGATATGCGCGATTAATTCTTTCTTAAATAACTAATTCAAGTATGGGTATGTTGGTTCAGATTTTATAACTCATTGTGGTTGTGAATACCGTAGATTTAAAGTAAAATCATAGCACGAAATCGCATTGACATCACGAACGCCACACCAAACAATGAGATAGATTTAATTTATCATCACCATTTGTTCATGGATTAGAAGTCAATAATCACTGTTATTTACATCATAAATTTTACATATAGGATAACATTATCAAGTAGAGTCACTGATCATCTTTAGAGGCTCAACAATCAAACTCAATGTGGCTGCAAACCAAGGTCTCAATAGAGCTAAAGCTCAACATCATCGACCCGGGTAACAAAGTCTCAGGTAAGCGTCAACCAACCATCATCGACATCAAGAAAATATTAAAAGACCATCGGTATCCACCCAAAAAACCAGATCTAAAAACCCTAAGACCACGCCAAAACGATACAGGTAGCCAACTACGCCATGAACAGACAGAGACAGTTCATGGAAACACGTCAAAGCCAAAAAAGGAGGCAGCGTGTAAGCAGACACACCGCCATCGCCATCATCATAAAAAAATCAGATCTGAGATTGATCTAACATCAAACAGACACACCGCCATCGCCACCATCAGAAACAAAAACAGATCTAAGACTAATCTAACATCGAACCATTGATAGGAGGCCGAAATGCAACCGACCACAAAGGCGTCAACATCAACGCCATCCCTGGCGACAACAAAAACAAGGATGCCGGAAAACAGAACCTATTATCTCCTCCTTCTCAGGCCGGCAACGGCGCAACCCTCAATCACCAATTCCACTGCCATGGCCATAACAGAGAGACACTAGAAGTAGGTGGCGGTAGAACAGACACATGAGGCGGTGACGAAGGCAAACAACAGCCGTGAACGGCCGACAGACCACCACAAAAGGCCGAAGAATGAGTCTGAAACTTTGAGGTACAAATGAAAGCAAAAAAAACCATTTAAACACTATGCACCTAATAAAGATTGTACCCCCAAGCCTCATAACTTGTATCGTTAAAGCTTAGATTCCGAAACTACCCCTGAACTATTATTCATTGCGTAACACAAGGCGCCGAGGATGGAAAATAACGGTCGTGAATGGCCGACCGGCCACCACCAAAGGCCGAAGAATGGGGTCTGCAACTCTAAGGTACAAATGAAAGCAAGAAACCCTTTTAAACACTATGCATGCAATAAAGATTGTACTCCAAGCCTCACAACTTATATCGTTAAAGCTGAAATTTCAAAACTACCCCTAAATTACTATTAATAGCGTTTCTTTATCCATATATAGGAGAATTAACGTAAGTGTTGAAGTGGTAGTTAGTGACATATGTCACACATGTTAATAATTATAACTCAGTTTAATAATTTTTTAATTGAAACTTAGATAAAAAGAAGTAAGTCAACATAGTATATTTAAAGACTAATCTATATATAGAAAATTTTAAAATGCAAGTGTTTTTTGTGTGTAAAGTGTACAAGCTGTAGATTAAATTATCATTCAAGAATACATAATAATCGCAAGAAGAGAAGCAAATATGAAACAATCACGGAAGAATACTTCATGCGTAATAATGTCATCTTTTCGTAATAATTTCATAAATACGTAAATACGTAATTAATTTTAACACTTCGCACAGATGAAACACTATGCAAATGAACTCTAACATATATATATATATATATATATATATATATATATATATATATATATATATATATATATATGTGTGTGTGTGTGTGTGTGTGTGTGTGTGTGTGTGTGTGTGTGTGTGTAAACTTAAATAATATTAAAATAAATAAAAACTTTAAAAGTGAAACAAATTAATGTGTTGTGTGAATGTTAAAGTTCTCCCAAAAATTAGAATAGAAAAAAAAACAAAAAAGTGGGTTTGAAAATTCAAACAAGGCTTAAAAATAATGGAGAGAAAAGACACGTGGCTTTTAATTGTTATGTCCAAAAGAATCAAAAACATAAATGATGAACAAAAAGTGATTAAATTCAATCAAAATATGACGAAGGGTTTTAACTAGGGTATGAAAAAGATCTAAATCTTAAATCAAATCCAAATTGTTTGAAATTTCGATGTAAAAATATTAGAAAATTCGGATGTTCGAAATTTTAAATATTTGAAAATTATTAATTTAGTTTAGTTTTTTTCGAAGATTTCGGATAGTTTGAATATATTATATTTAAAATATTTTTCTAAATACTATTAAATAATAAATACTTCTTAGAAATCCTGGATATTTCGGATATTTGTTTAAAAATATTGGATATTAAAATAACCTTTTTAACCAATCAATTTTATAATAATTTAAACAATCAAATTAATTTCTCTCTCTTATTAAAAATCAATTTAATTTAATTATTAAATATTTTTCTCTCAACTAGATTTTTTAAATTCAATCTTTTTAAAAATAGTTTTTATTAAAAAAAATAAATAAAAACATTGTTTAAGTAAAATACAAATAAAATTATTTTATATAATATGAAACAGTGTTGTAAAGTCGCTAGGCACTAGTCGGGCGGTGAGGTGGGGATTAGTGATTAATTGGGATTAATCGGGATTAATCGGATCAGACTTTTGTGTATAATTTTGCAAATTTATATATACATTTATACTTTTTTATGAAAAAATTTATAAGTTTGGGGGATAATTTGTAAACTGATGAATATTAAGGGGGTTAAATGTAAAAATTCAAGACTATAATTAAATAATCTAACCCTAAAGATTACACAACCCGTTCCCTTCCGTTCTTCCATCACCGCGAGTCGCAGCTTTCCGTCATTCTAGTCACCGGAGTCGCACATCCTTGCCCGAATCAGCAAATCCGGCGCTGGAATGGGAAAATCCGGCGGTTATCATCGCCGGAACACCGTCGATTAAGACGATTTGGTCCGGCTTTGACCAATTTTGATCGAATACCGCCTAGCACCTCCGATTTGGTGAATTCGAAGCGGCTAATCTCCGATTAGCGACTAATCGGAGGCTAGTTGTGATTTTTACAACACTGATATGAAATTTTCTAAAACACCGAACTTTTTTGTAACAAGATATTTTAAATTGGTCTTTTTTTAAGAAAATATAAAAAAGGTAAAATTTCCTAAAAAAATATCTTATTAAAACAAGCAGAATAATTATAAACCAGAGTGTTTTACAAACAAGATTTTATAAAAAAAGAATTTTTTTATAAAAAAAATCTTAAAGGGAATGTTTAAAAATAAAACTATATAGATAATAGAGTTGACAAAATAATATAATTATTTTATTTTTTAAATTACTATGTATCTATCTATATATCTATCTGTCTATCTATTAATAATAAAGAAAAACTAAAATAAGACGTGTCACAATTGTAATTCTTATCATAGTTACTTTCTATTTTCTTGGTATAATTAATAATTATATTGAATACTAATTACATTATTTATACCATTTTTAAATTTAAAAATATATATAATTTAATAAATTATAACCCTATATTTTAATTAAAAACACACATTTTAAAGTAAAGGTTTTTAAATATAAAATACAATGAACTTATTTTAAATCATTTTTCCTAAACCAAAATATTTAAAAACCATAATCTTTTTATAAAACAAAAGTTTAAAAAAATATATCATTGTTTATATGTGATGGTCTATGTATTAGTCAATATCTTAATCATCTTTTCAATTCTCTTATATTAGAGTTTTCCATGAGGTTTGCATGGAATAAAAACGGATGATTGGTGTATGTAATCTCTCGTTAGTATCTTACTAGTAGTTTTAATAAAAATTTCACCCAGTAATTTCAAAAAAAAAAAAAATACGGATGATTGTATTAATTGTTTTATAACACGAACCATCTGTCTGCCCTCCAAGCTAGTCTTTCTTAAATCATACGTCTTATACAACTGGAAAGAAAAATCATCTGCATTTTTCTTGCTCATTTATAATCATTTTAAAAACAAAGATTTAGAAAGACGTTTTTGAAAAAAACAATGGTTATCAAAAAGAAGGTTTAAAAGAAGATATTTATTAAAGCAAAGGTTTTAAAAAAGCATGCTTAAAACCCGAATGATTTAAAAGCTAAATGATATTAAAAGCATTTATAAAAAGATGTCTAGGAAACAAACGGTTTTAAAAAGAAGTTTCAAACGGTTTAGAAACATTCAGAAAAACAAACATATTTTAAAAAAACATTTAAAACATGAACATGTAACTAAAGTATTTTAGTAAATAGCTAGCGTGTGAAACCGTATGTTGAGCCGAGTTTGTTGAAATTTGTTGGGTTTGGTTTTAACGAATTGTACATAAGTATTCACCTTATGATTTTGAAAGTTTGTATACGTGATTTTCAGTTTTCCAAGATCATAGATTTGTAGAAAGACAATTCATTAAATATGTTGAGAGAGGTAGTCAAGAAAATATATATTTATATTTAGGATTTACCAAGATATTTTTTAAAATGTATAGGTCACAAGAAGATGTTTTTCCATTTAAAACATGATAATTTATATGAAACATGATAGTGTTATAAGTATTATAAATAATAACTTATACTAACTTAGATAATAATTTATATAAACAAATAATACTTATCTAATAATTTATAATCATCACCAACATTATTAATAAAATTGATTCAAGTCTAAAATATTAACGAAATTAACTAAACTCATCAATTAAGGTTTAATATGCTTAGACTACTTATATATCATGCCGATGGTTATTTTGGTATTATAAAAAAGTTTACAAATAAATTAACTGTCAAAGTATCTTAAAATATATCTAAAATGACAATATTATTCCCTAAGGTACGTGTATAAGTGTTATAGATAAAGGTGATTTATAGAATAATTATAAATTTAAATTAAAGAACTTTAAAAAAATTAGACCGTTTCTTTAGAAAATATAAGAAAAATGTTTCTTTTATATACAGGGTAGGGTAGTGATGGGCAAAAAACCAGTTTGGATCCGGATTCTAACCTGACCTAGTAAAGGCAAAAAAAAACCTGTTTGGCCTAAATCGGTTACAACCCGACCCAAACCCTCGGTTTCCATTTTGATTTGCCAGTCCACATTATCAAACCATTTCGATTTCCAAATCAATTTCTAAACTGGTTTTTATCGTTTTAAAAACCAGTCGTTATGCTAACAGCTATATGATCATTTTTTGGTACATTTTGCCAGTCTTTCCCGTTTTTTTTTTCGTTTTACCCCACTTAAGCAAGTATAAATATATAGTGGGTGTTTTGATGAATTACTACTTAAAACACTTTTACTCTTTAGAATTTCAAAAACGTTCAGTACTCTCTTACGTTCAAAATAAACTCTCGAATTGCTTCATCAAGTGCTAAATCTTCCATTGGTTATGATGTATACTCAAGCAACGAGGTGGTTAGAGTCATCCATGAAGAGAAACCAAGAAATTTGGTGTAGCTACGATTCACGTGAAATATCGAGCGATCGAAACAAGACTCATTGCAAGTTTTGTAAAAAAAATTCAAAAGATGCAAACATTACTTTGAAAAAATTATATTACTTTATAAATAATACAAGACGTTGAAAGATGAACTATTTCGAGGTCAAGCTTCAATGAAAACCGAAGCAAATTTGTGGGCTAAAGTTGATGCAATTTGCTAGCAAATTAAATGGCGCATTTTATAATCCATCAAAGCGTGTCATTCAAACACTTCAACAACAAACGTTTGACTCAACTCCTTCAATGAATTCTCCAAACGTGTTATACCAATGTAAGTCTTGCTAATCTTAGAATATATTGTTTTAATATGTGGAAGAAAATAAAAAATAAGTTAATATTTTATTTTGAAAGTTTACAAACTTGTGTTAACTTTACTTGTGATGTTCGATCTACTCTACACGGTTCACTAGACTCATGCATTTGTGTAACCACTCATTAGGTACAACCCGATTCGTGGTAGTGATAAAACGTACGATTGCATTTGAATTGTTTGATTATCATCACACGTGTGAAACTTTATTTTTTGGTGTAGACAAAGTTATTAAAAAATATAAATTGGAAACCAAAACTTTTTTAATATCTTTTGATAACTCATCAAATAATACACGTGCAATTAAACAGTTAAAATTAAAATATAAACAGATTTGTAGTGGTATTTTTTTCCGAAGTAGATATGTTGCACACATTATAAATTTAACCATTCAATACATTTAAAAAAATGAACCCAACAAACAAGCTTATAAACAAATATTATGTGATACTTATATCTCCAACAAAAGAAATAATAGATTTCTAGAATTTTGTAAGGACGCGATTTTCATATGTTCATGTTTGAATAGGACGTACTTACAATATGAAATTAGATTTCTAACATGTTTGAAAAGACTATCGAACAAAAAGATTGTCTAATAAAAACTTAGAGCATTTTTTTTTAAATATATGTGGTTATTATTAGTTCTGCTGCTAAAGGAATTGAAACTTTAATGAAAAAACAATTTACGATTTAGATTTATTGGATGACGACCCATTTTTTTATTAAAACCATAAAATATAAATTTAATCAAGAATTATCAAATAAGTTTGATGTTTATGCACCAATATATGGTACATCATCAACATTAATGAAATAACGGAGAAAGGTGGCGTTTTTGGGAAATTCAAGTGATCAAATGTATCCTTTGTATAATACTTTACTAAATAAATATACTATATGAATACGAGGTATTACCCCAAGTAGCAGTCTCGGGAGATATTGTGGGATGCACTTTTTATCCGGTTTTAGTGAACAAGTTTTTAAGAATTTTGATATTATGGCTTGGGCAGAGGTAAGGAAGGTTAAATTTTGATCCTATCTGCAGTTGACTAAGTTCTATTAATGGTCCAAGTTTCTATGGTAGCTTTGAAATCTGTGTATTCTATTAGTGGCAGGATTATATTAATACATAGAACAAGACTCGCTCCTCTTACGGTAGAAATGTCCAATTTTTGAAAGATTGTTTAGATGCGGCCGAAAGAATCCAAGATAAATCTTCACTCGAAGGCGAATTGGAATACGAAGCCACGATATACAAGGACGAGATAAAAGATGGATTGACAACCGGAGTGACAAACAATGAAACCGCGTTTGATGAATATTTACGTAATATTTTGTGCTCCGGGGATGAAGAATAAAAAAATTTAGAGAAACGACGATTCAAGAAAATAAAGAATAAGATAGTCGGGGAAAAATAAACTTAGGACTTGTAATTTTTTTTGTTTTTTTGCAAGTCTTTACTCTTAAATTGAAAAAGTAAATCTTTAGTTATATTGTTTTATTTATCTTTGAATGTTTTTATACAACAAAAAAATAGTTTTGGACCTGAACTGGTTGGGAACCGACCCAAACTGATCGAGATAGGTTCCTAATTTTCTCCAAGGAAATCGTTTTAGCACCGAACCGGTTTACCCCCAAACCGGTTTTGGCATGCATTGACAAAACCGCCCGAAGCGGTTTTTTTAAATAATTTTGTACACCTTTAGGCAGGGTTATAGTAAGAATGATATCTAATTTGAAAATGCTAAGAATGATTGTAAGATTGATATGTGTTCCTTTATTATTTTTAAAAGAATCAGGTTATCTAACTGGTCAGGTCATTGTATCAAATATTTTTATTATATGTATTATCCGCATGTCGTGCGTGGGCGACCCAAATTTTTCAGCCAGAAACCCGTTTTTGCACCCCCCCCTCTGCTCGCGGGTAGGTCATGGTGTAAAAGGTATCATGAAGACATTCAATACCTTTCACCTTGTTATCACATATAAACACATAATGCTTCATTTGTCACACCAATGTGGGACAAGGGTGTTAAAGAGACTCCCTTTCACACCCTTATTAGTTATTTCCAACAAATATTTAATTACATATATAAATATAATTAAAATATAGTTAAATCCGGTCCAACCAGTCCGACCGGTCCGACCGGTCCGACCACCAAACCAGTAATGCGTCCGGTTCGACGTCCGATCCGGTTCTGAAAACATTGTGTGTAAGCATAAGGAGTAGGTGGTGGTAGCAATGTTTTCAGAACCGGATCGGACGTCGAACCGGACGCCTTACTGGTTTGGTGGTCGAACCGGTCGGACCGGTTGGACCGGATTTAACTATATTTTAATTATATTTATATATGTAATTAAATATATGTTGGAAATAAGGGTGTAAAGGGAGTCTCTCTAAGACTCTAACAACTTTGTCCCACATTGGTGTGACAAATGAAACATTATGTGTTTATATATGATAACAAGGTGAAAGGTATTGAATGTCTTTATGATACCTTTTACACCATGACCTACCCGTGCGCAGGGGGGGTGCAAAAACGGGTTTCTGGCTGGAAAATTTGGGTCGCACGACATGCGGACACGAATGCCGTTCGAAATAAACCGGGTCCGCGTGAAGCCGCTTTTTTGCTCTTAATTTATGGTTTAACTTCACGTTTTTACCCATTAATACTAAAAAACTAAAAAAAAAAAAAAAATTTTGAAACCCGGTCGAAACCGGTCCGGTTTTCCCGGCCCGACCGCTGCCTCGGGAAGAACCGGCCGGTTCGACCCTTCAAAAACGAACTACCCCAGACCGGACCGGACCAGGGGCCGAATCCCGGTCGAACCGGTACGACCGGCCGGTCCGATCCGGTCTTCACAACAATGGGTGGTAGTTATGGTAGACATTTCAGTCTTTGAGTTATTATGGTCTTTTAAAAAAAATTAAATTAAAGAGTCAGACGCGTTGCAAAAATTAAGAAAACCATTGGAAATTTTAAACTTAGGCTATGATAGATTTGGTGAAGTATTTATCTGAAAGATCTAAACGCACCTCAGAAAAGAAAACTGAAACTTACTCGTTAAATTATTTTTGTAGCATATTTCAAATATAATATGACGCATTTGTAAAAATCGACAATTATTATTACTTTTTAAAAACCGAATACCCTAACCGTGTTTTCCATTACAAGTTGTGAACACTCCCACGTCACCAATTTGTCGAATGCTTTCCTTCTTGAACTTTTCTTCTTATTGCAATGGAAATCACATGTTTACAAACCTTTTAGACTTTGTTAGACCTTTTAGAGACTTTGACCTTATTGGGAAAATAATACTCAAAAAACCATAAGATTAGTAAAAGTTTATCATGAACAATCCATAACAGATAAATGGTATAAAAAACCAGTTAAAAATTATAGTTTTTCGTACTCAATTTCTACACAGCTATTTTCTATGCTTTTCCAACAAAATATTTTCTTACGTATTGCTCATTAAATTTGAGTACTACTTTTCCTACACATTTCTAATGGATTTAAAAGAATAAACAATTAAAAGAATGAGTTTTGGTTTTCACCATTTTAAAAATATAGAATTGTGAGTATAAATAAAATAAACCTAAATTTTCTATAAATCCATAAAATTACTCAAAAATCTCAAAATCGTTGAACTCTCAAATTATCAACCATTTTAGAGCATTCACATCCCATTCCTTATCTTTATCCATATAATTACACTAAAAATCACCAGTTCTTCTCTCTCCTTTCAATTTAATAATATATTTTTATACCTTTTTCATTACATTTTCTCTCTCCTTCACTCACAACCACTTTCAAAAATATTAAAAAATTTATAAGGGTTGAACAGTAAATCCTTAAATTTACAGATGAACAATAACATTTTCTCTCTCCTTCACTCACAACCACTCAAAACCATCCCATATAATTTAAGGACTCACACTCACATAATTTTAAGGCATGGGCTGTGAATGCTCTTACACCGTAACAGTATTTCTATATTCCAATTGGTGACATAGAGAAATATGCAAAAGAAAAAGCTCATTTTTAGCATATATACAACCTGTGAAAATCTACATTCATGTATTGTTGTCTATTTTAGTGTAATGGGATTAACTTGTTGATCAAATTTAATTATAGTATGAATTGAAATAAGCCGGGTGCGGGGTGCACACTAATTTCGATCTTACTATAACTGGGGTTCCAAGGGGGCAACGCCCCTTTGGCAGGGGTCCGGGGGCAGCGCTCCCGGTAGCGGGGTCCAAGGGTCAGAGCCCCTGGCTGGGGTTAAGCTGCCAGGTCAGCTTGGAAAATTTTTATTTCCAATAATATTACTTTATATAAAAATGCATTGGAAATTTAATTTATTAAATTTCGTATGCATTTTATGAAATAAATAATGTACCCGAATTTGTGATTAATTTCGGATTAATTCAAAATTAAATTAATGGATAACTGCCCAAGCAGTTTTCCATCCCTAATAAAACGTCTTTTGATCATACAAATTTCTGGATTTGGTTCATCAATACTCTCTCAAATCGCATACTCGAATTCGCACTTAAAAATCTGAGTTTTATCCGATCATAACATTTGTGAACCACAAATAGTTTTGATCTGTAAGTGAATCACGACTCTCAGATATTCTCGGTTATTTCGATCTTCAGAAAATTCCCCAACAGTATCTTCCTTCGTTCGATTTTCTGTTCATTCAAAAAGGTTGACCGTTCGTTTTGTTTCTTCTTTTCACAAAAGTGTTCACAAAAACATCTGGCATTCCCTTGTTCCACAAAAAATGTTTACAAGATAGAAACTTCTTGCGAAATATCTATAAACCAAGATAGGAAATATCATCATGAAGCACATTGACTACACGAAGCTGAACATCATTATCAATAAATTTGGGATTTACGCCTCATATTTATCTTAATTCGAGTAGACTTTTTGCCATATTTCACAAAATTGTTCTGATTTGAACACATTAAACACTACTGTTTTGTTTATATTTTATTAGAGAATTCACTGTTTGTTTCTTATTTTCATTCCTATAATATACAAAACAAAATACTATTTTGTAAATATGCATATTTATTTTACACCTCTCACATCTCATTCCTCATATATATTCATATCTCTATTAAATAATTTTTTTAATATTATTTCTATTTTTTCTAATTATATCCATTTATTACAAAATAGGATTATTGGATTTTAATAATCCCAACTTTTATTTGTTGGCCGAGATTAATTCCAACTCAAAGAATGTTTACAGGCACTCTCAACTTTGACCTTATTTTCTTCTAATGATCTTATACTAATTGAGAGTTAATCGACGTTAGTTTTTTTTTTTATGAAATGAGCCAACTTCAAGCAATTTTTCAACTCCACCATCGCCTAGTCTTCCTTAGGTCTGTTTTCCAGTGTCTTGCCTCCATCATCAACTGAAATCTATCTCCAACGAGTCAAGTTGTTCAAATCAGGAGGTTTAGATTGACGGGTTTCAGGTTGCAGTAGTTTTAGATTGATTAAACTGATGTTAGATTTCAATTTTCTTTTTAGTGTTTTGAGAACATAAGCATTTTATGTTATTGATAACTTGTCTTGTTGCAATGTGATTCTTAGCAGGCCTTGGATTTACGACATGAAAGTCTTGCCATCGACCTATCATCAATGTGTGAAGCTTCCTAGCCCTTGGGGAGTCATACAGATTGAAAGCGATCAACAAGATGCTAAGGAATGCTACATGTCTTCGATGAAGCCAACTACCAAAAGCTCCTCCGCATAGCAACTAGTGAAGCTATCACGCGAAGTTCTGAAAGCAAGGGAGCAAGATGTAAAAGAAATTCCGATGAATCCCCAAGATCCAGAAATCAAAGTGTTGATAGGCACATGGATCCCTGTGGATATTGAGCTCAAGATCATTGACTTCCTGAAACGAATGATATTGACGAACGCGTGGAAACACGAGGATATGATAGGTATATCTAAGGATATTATCACCCATAAACTTAATGTTGACAAGAATTACAGGCCTATCCATTAAAAAACAAGAAAGTTTGCACCCGAGCGAAGTCGAGTTATCCAGAAGGAAGTGGACAAATTATTGAAGACTTGAATGATTAGGGAGGTAAAATTCCCTAGCTGGCTAGACAATGTGGTGGTGGTACAAAACAACAACGGGAAGTGAGAGTTTGTGTTGATTACATTGACTTGAACAAAGCATGTCCGAAATATTCTTTCCCGTTGCCCCATCTCGACTCGATGGTAGATGCTACAGCTGGCCACGAGATCCTAACATTCATGGACACCTCCTCAGGATTTCAACAAATCCAGATGGAACCATCCGATCAAGAGGATATAGCCTTCATGACACCTTCAGGTATCTACTTTTATACTGTTATGCCTTTTGGTTTGAAAAATATAGGTGCAACATACTAAAGGCTAGTGAACATGATTTTCAAGGATAAGTTGGGGTACACTATGGAGGTGTACATCGACGATATGGTAGTGAAGTCGAAGAAAGCTGAGGATAATCTTAAAAATCTCGAAGCCGCATTCAGTATCCTGGATCAATACAACATGAAGCTAAATCCTTCAAAATGTCACTTTGGAGTCAGAGCTGGAAAGTTCCTAGGATACATGGTAACTAAAAAGGGAATAGAGGCTAGTACAGAGCAAATCAAGGTTATCATTAACTTGAAATCCCCAAAGAATACCAAGGATATCTACAGATTGACGGGAAGGATAACTGCACTAAACAGGTTTATTTCTAGATCCTTGGATAAATGTAAGGATTTTTATGATATTCTCAGAAAAAATCAGAAATTTGAGTGGAATGAAAAACACGAAAAAGCTTTAGAGGACCTAAAAAAGTATCTATCTTCAGCACCACTTCTGATGAAACCGAAGCCCGGAGAACCATTATCCCTATACTTAGCAGTATCCCAAAGTACGGTAAGCATTGTCCTAGTCAAAGATCATGAGGGTTAGCACCATCCTATATATTATGTAAGTAAAACTCTTCTCGATGCTGAAACCAGGTATTTCAACTCGAAAAGCTTATTCTAGCATTAGTCATGGCATCCACATTACTAACGCATTATTTTGAAACACATTATCCCATTAAAAATGTCTTAAGAAAGCCGAAGATGTTAGGACGGATGGCCAAATGGGCAGTGAAGATGAGTGCTTACGACATCACCTATAAGCCAAGAACAGCAATAAAATCCCAAGCCCTGGCAAACTTTGTGGCGGATTTCAGCGAGTATCTCCAAAAGGATGCAGACTTAAAAGTCCAACAACTACATGAAGCCAAAGACGAGTGGACTTTGTTCACTAATGGTGCATTCAATGTCCAGGGGACAGGACTAGGGATCCTGCTAAAATCACCACAAGGGGACATAATACCCCAATCTATCTCGTGTGCATTCCAAGCCACCAACAACGAAGCGGAGTATGAGGCACTTATAGCGGGAATCCAGTTAGCTAGAGATATGAAAATCAGGTTCCTTCAAGTATACATAGATTTTATGTTACTCGCTAACCATTTTAATGGATCCCATGTAGTAAAAGGAGAAAAACTTTTATTATATCTTGACATAGTCAAAAGACTATCGAAAGAATTCGAATATTTCAGAATATCGCAGGTACCTAGAGAAGAGAATGCTGAAGAAGATTCCTTACCAAATCTGGCATCATCCCTCAGGATCCCGAAAGTAGTTAGGATCCCGATCACCCATGTCCTGACACCGGCCATTGAAGAGCACAAGGTTGAAGAAATCACAAACGCTGATGAAATTCAAATTCAAAATCAAAATCAAGATGCTACTCAGGATTCCTGGATATCTCCAATTACGGAATATATCAAGAATGAAAGGATCCCTGATTGAGAAAATCCCAAGGCTTTCCGCACCAAGGTAACACCATATATTATACTAAATGACATACTATACAGAAAATCCCTTGAAGGTCCATACCTTAGGTGCTTGGAAAAGTCTAAAGCTACTGAAGTCATGAAAGATATCCATGAAGGAGATTGCGGAAATCACACTGGGGGCATAGTGTTATTCTCAAAGATCCTGAGGACATGATATTTTTGGCCCACCATGAAGAAAGATGCGATGACCTTCTCCCAAAGATTTAATGTCTGCCAAAGACATAGCAACATTCTGCACCAGCCGGCAGAGCCTCTTCATTCCGTCATTCCCCCTTGGCCATTTATGAAATAAGGGATGGACATCGTGGGAAGGCTGCCTAAAGCCTCTGGAGGAAAAGTTTTTATGCTAGCTATAACCGACTACTTCTCGAAATGGATTGAGGCGGAAGCATTTGCCCAAGTTAGAGAAGTTGAAGTCACATCCTTTATTAAGCGCAACATCATAACAAGATTCGGGATCCCGGCAGAGATAGTTTGTGATAATGGATACCAGTTTATCAGAAGAAGGACCACTAGCTTTCTGTGAGAGCTTGGGATTAAGATGATTACCTCAACACCTGTCCATCCTCAAGCTAATGGACAGGCAGAATAAAGTAATAAGATCATCATCAACACCCTTAAGAAGAAGCTAGGATCAAGAATTACCATTTGTCCTTTGGGCAGATAGAACTACACCAAAAAATGCAACAAGGCAGACTCCTTTCTCGTTGGTATACGGAGCAGAAGCTATGATCCTGACCGAGATGACAATTACAACAGCCAGGATCTCTAACCAGGATCCTGAAAGCAATAATTAGAATCTTATGTAAGATTTGAATACCGTAAATGAGCTCAGAGATTTGGCCAAGATCCGAATGGCGGTATATTATCAAAGAATGGCTAAGTCCTACAACAAAAGCATCAGGCTTTGAAGATTTCATATTGAAGATATGGTTTTGAGGAAAGCATTTCAGAATACGACGAATCCGGCCAATGGGAAGCTCGCTCCAAAGTGGAAAGGCCCCTATTTGATCGAATCAGAAGCAAGAAAAGGGGCATACAGATTAACAACGATCAAAGGTGATCTACTCCCAAAATCCTGGAATGCGATCCATTTGAAAACCTATTTTGTTTGAAGATATCCTGACCTCTATGGATCCCTAGATATCTTGGATTTGGTATGTTTCCTATATCCTATTTGAATGTTATACTCTTATTTTTCGATAAGGTTACTAACTTAGGCATCAGAGGGGTGTTAGCATGGCTAACACCCACCCCTCACCAAGGTTCAAGTGTTTTGTAGGGAAGAAATATAGGGATCCCAAAACAAGATCAGGGGTTGGCCACCTCTCTTTTTGCCAGTAGAGCACGTTAAGATATTTCGATATCTTCTAAGGTTTAAAAGGTTTTCACCCTTTCTCTGTATCTCCAGTAGCGCACGTTAAGATATTTCAATATCTTCTAAGGTTTAAAAGGTTTTCATCTTTTCTCCGAATCGTCAGTTGCGCACGTTTAGGCCTTGTCGCCAGTATTTTGGGTATATCCCCAGTTAGGCTTAGTCGCTAGTATTCTTAATCTAATTTAATCTACAGGATGCAATGAATAAGTATCGTAGAGTTTGAAGTGCTAAGGATCTATAAGTCCAAAAGACGAGAGGTATATACTGATTCATCTTTGCTTTTGTAATATTATTTAAGTTGGCTAAATATCATGATCTGCTGAGTTATAAGATTACCATAGAATCTTATTTTTTCTAAACTATGGGATCTTTCTAATATAAACCCTTAATAAACTAAGGATCCTAGTAACACTTATCAAATCCACTTTTTATAAGCACAAAAAAACACAAGCACACCAGATAAAATAGCCAACAGATTACTAATGTAGCATGCAGGAATAAAGAAAAAAGAGAGCGACCAGGGCTTCGTACTGAAAACTTCAGGATCCCTCCACCCATGGTTGCTCAAACTGTTTATCCCATAAGCGGGATCTCTAAGCATCACAGTATTGTTCGAATGCAAAGAAATGTAAAATTATTTGTTAAACCACAAGATCAACTGAATAAAGCTTCACAAATAAAACCACCCTGCAAGCCAAAAAAGTGGGCTCCGGTCTAGTCTTAACATCCTTCATTGCCCAACTCCTTTGCTGCCACCACTGCTTCCTGTTTGCTTACTCCATCTGCACCCTCATCCTTAGCCACAGACATCTTAACATCCTCACCTTCCTCACCTCTCGGCCTCCTTAGTGCCTTCCTGCCATCCCTCCGGATCCCACTCCTTGACCAACAACCCCTGAGCATATGCCTCGTCAACCATCTTGACCATTGCTTCCAGCACACTGATAGCCGTCGACCTCTTAGCATCCTCAATTATATCTTGCCTTTGTTGTTCCTGAGACGCTTTGAGATCAGCTAGCTCCTTTTTAAGGCAAAGAAATTCCTTGTGCTCTTAACGGTATTACTTGCTACTCTACTCAAATGCTTGGGTAATATCCTTGATTCGGTCCTGGAGATCAAGTACCTTCTCTTCGGTATCAATGGCACAAAGGCTCAGCAAGTTGGTACCCTAACAAATGATAGGAGTTAGGGATAATCTGGCATAAGTGGGGATATTTGATCTGGATTTTCGGCCATACGTATGGGACTTACCTGGTACATCTGGGATTGAAAAAATTGGAGTTTGCTATGGATCTCAGAGACGGTGAGTCCATCAAAGGTATCCAGTTTGGTAGGAAGGGTCTTTCTTTCTTACTTCCAATGGTTTTGACCCATCCGGTGAGTGCTTTTGCTTTGGAAGATTAGGCTTTGGTATCTTCAACAGTGATCAACTCGGGTTTGGGGGCAATGATGTTCTACAAGTCGGCGAGATCAAAGGAGGATTTTGCCTTCAAAATTCCTGAATTTGATCAAGGCAATAGAATTGTTGAGGATAATTTGGGATATTTAGGAATATTTCTATGAAAATTCCTTACCAGACGACATTTCTAAGAGGGCGAATTCTATGTTAAAACTAGCTTCACTGATGGAGATGTCTAGGCAAAAGGATCTCTCGGCTTCAGGGATTCTGAGTGCGGTTGGAAGGCGATCCTTTGAAGCTTGGCGGAGAGTAACGAGCTGATCAAAATCTTGAAGCTGCAAATAAAAAAGGCAAGGTGACTACAAAACGAAAAGTTCACGATCACGAAAAAACCCTAAGTATCCTACCCTTCTTAACCCAGAATGAGAGAATAGCATTTCCCCCTAGAGATGGAGTCTCTTTTAATAAAGAAAAATTTTATCTTTCAGTCGGGATCATTTAGGGTGACCTTGGGGATAAGAGATTTTTGCCTAGGCGAGATTGAAGGAGAAAACGGGAGGAGCCATGAGTTTGAGGTTATAGGCTAAAAAAATCTCGGGAACTCCGATGTTCGAATAATGAAAATGATTGAGAAGCTCAATACCCAGCAAGTCTCCATACCATTGGCATGATCTGGGAGTAGCAGAGTTTGGTAGTTGCGAAGAACTCGGTAACCAACGAAGGAAAATGGTAAACAAAACCGATGGTGAATGGATAGTGAAGGAAGCAGACCCATTTATCAGAACAATGGTCAGCTTTCATACTACCATCAAAAGGACGAAAGATAGCGGTTTCAGGAAAGACCCTAGACTCATGAAGAGCGAAAATGTTGGCATCAATGAAGGAGCAGAGCTCGTCATCGGAGACAGGGATTATGCCCTGGTCAACGAAGTTGGGAATAGTTTCGGAAGAGAAAATCGAGGCGGTTTCTTTTGATTTTCTTGCCATAGTCGAAATATTTGGAGTGAAAAAAAATTAAGAGGGGAGAGAAACTAACCTGAATTGAAGCGAGTGGAGAAGTTAAATGAAAGAAAAAAGATGATAGAGATGAATTATAATCTGTAAAGCCCTAGAATAACGGCTACAATGTAGTATGGGGAGTTGTACAATGTCTTATCAATAGTAACCGCAAAGAAGTCATGATAATCGTTTTGAATTAATTTGACAGCTATTGGTAATTGCTATCAAATTGGGGGCAATTGTTGGAAAAGTTTTTCTAGTCAGGATCCCGAAGTATCACAAGAGTTGTAGTCTCATCATGAATTATCTTAGGAACTAACCGTTAGCAATTGGCTCTCTTTTAATTTGTTTGCAAGTTAATGGCTCAAGTGTGGATCAGCTCCTGAAGAGTGAAGATTCGCTCAACCCATAACGTCCACAAAGTTGAAGGTGTGGAGTAGTAGAAGTTTGAAGGCTGCAACAACTAGCTTTACTTAGTCCATAGAATCCTAGATATTTCGGGATATTTGTTATGTAATCTCCAGTATTTATAGGTAATAACCAGAGCATAGGAAAACACAACTTACACCGTACTCTCTCAATTCTAGCAGAGCAATACACATAGCGCTCTGATTACTTGCCTTTCATTTGTATTCACACTTGTTGTTATTTAATAAAAATCACTAGGCGGCAGGCTGATGTAGGCTGGCTCTCGAGGTTTTTTGCCAGGGTCCCGGAGGATACTCTTAGGGATTATTGGTTTTTCCTCGTTACATCTGTGTCGACTTACTTTTTCTGCAACTGTTCTATTTTTATCATTAAGTACACTACCTCATATACAAAGTTTGATCACTTAATCATTTTGTTGATTTTTGACCAAAACACGTAGCATTCACAAAAACAAGAAAAAGACCACTCACAACTCTAACAAGTTTTCCTTTCGAGTAAATTTAATTTAATACAAATTGAACATGCCAAAAATTTAAGAATGGAAAGTTTTTTTTTTGAAGAAGGAGATGGGAAGATCGATTAAAGAGAAAGGATACGAAGAGAGGACATAACAAACTTGCATTTTCTATTAAAAATAAATATTAATAATCCAAACTATTAGTTATTTGCTCATAATAATTCATACTACTAATTTGGCCGGTAATAATCTCAACTTTTAATTTTATTACCAATGGCGATCCCATTAACATAATTATCATAGATCTACACTCGGGTTGCATTATCTTTTGTGCAATTTCGTTTGTATGTTATTTCATTTCGTTCTTAATTATTATTTTGAGTAGAATCAAGTACAAACTAAGCGTAAAGATTTGATTATTATGTTGTTGGGTATGTCACTGGTGATAAAAATAAAAGTTGGGATTGACACCGGATAAATTAATAGTATTAATTATTATCGGTCAATGATTAATAGTTTGGATTATTGAAATCCAATCTCGATTTTCTATTATTCAATATAACCAATTACACAATCAATTCAATTTAATAATCTGATGTGGCTTCACAGCACACAATCTGTTAGCTTAATTCATATCTTCTTCTCACGAATGCTTTTCCTTAAATGCCTATCTTCTATAAGTTTAGGCTTCTTCTTTGACTCAGACTATTAACATTTTCGTATCACATGTCTTTCTTCACTAGAAAGCACCTTATCGTCAAAGTACAACTTAGGAGAAGATTTCAAGAGAGAAAATGTATATATCTTCCCAAGTTGCTTCTGTTGTCGAGTTTGTAAGCTACTAATAAGGTACGAGCTACCACCTTATATGGACCGAATACTGTCGACCCAACTTATGATGGCGTGGTAGGCGAACCGAGCCTTGATGGTCGGGTTGTAATTTAACATAAATCCAACCCCAACAGAAAAATTGAAGATTCGTACAATGTGAGTCAGCATAAACTTTCATACGAGCTTGGGCTTGAGCATGGTAATGTTTAAGAATATGGAAAACTTGATCGCGTTCGAGAAATTGGGTTGCAACCAAGTTGTTCCCAGTGGAGTCCCGAATGTTAGAAGGAATAGTTTGCGGTTTGCAGCGATATAAAACCTCAAAAGCTGTCATTTTAGCAACGGTTTTGTATGAAGTATGACACTAATGCTCGGCCTGTGGAAGTAAATGAAGCCTAAAATAGAGCCATCATTGATTTTGTGGTCCAGATAGTTAAATGGGTTAGCTCAGAGAGGGATGAGTAAAGCTTGCAATTCCTCACGTTGTTGTATGGTAGTGCTTAAATCCTCCAAAAAGGTTACTTGTTGGCTAGAGTGAGCAATAAATTGGGCAAAAGGAACACGCGACAAAGTGTTGGCTGCTCCATTCTGTTTCCAGGGCGATAGATGATTTCAAAGTCATAACCAAGAAACTTGCCAAGCCACTTATGTTGGTCGGGGGTCTGAAAAAGTTTGATCTTGCAAATTACACAACGATTGTTGGTATGCCACAATTTGAAATCGACGCCCAAACAAGTATTGGCGCCATTTAGCTAACACTTAAGTTATAGCAAACATCTCATTTTGGTAAGCTGACGATTGTTGCATTCGAGGACTTAACTTATGGTTGTAATAGACGATAGGCTACTTTCCCTAAGACAACAGTACTACACCAATACCGGACCCAAAGGCATCGGTTTCCATTGTGAGCGGTTTATAAAATCTAATAAGCGAAGCACTAGTTTGGAGATGAGACCAAAAGAAGGTATTCTTGCTTAACAAATCCAAATCCATGAGGCGAGCGGTTTAAAATACCATAGGTATTAGTTTTTTTTTACTTGATTTAAAAGAACTACAAGTCGTTAGTGGTGACCAAACTATTGGACTGTTAGGTAGCGTTTGGTACGCAGGAATGAGGGACGGTATAAAATGAACCATTGAGGGTGAATTAATAAATACATGTTTGGTTGGTGAATGTAATAAAATGAACCATTACATAGTTGATTCAATTCCCTCAATTCATTCCATCCACTCGCCTTTCTTTTTCATTTCAACCCTTCTTCTATCATTAGTCACCAACACCATCCACTCACCCACCACAACAATCACCACCGGCCACCAAGATCGTTTGTCATCGGCAACCACCACCACCACCACCACCGGCCACCGCTGTCGGCTCCAACCACCACCACCACTGGCCACCGCCATCCGCGCCAACCACTGGCCACCGACGTCCCCGCCAACACTGGCCACCGCCGTCGCCGGTGGTGGTTGTCGCCGCCAACCCCGGTCACTGCCGTTGCGGCCGCCCACCACCTGCCACCACCGCCGCCGGGAACCACCGCCGAACCCCACTGATAGCCACCACCGCCGCCGGGAACCACCGCCACCGGCCACCATCGCCGCTAGAAACCACCACCACCACCCGCCATCACCAGCATAACTACTTTTACATTTCAATACTTTATTTTTTATAGTAGTGATTCATTTATTCATAAAGGGTAACGAAACAGGACAATGGAATGTAATGATTTATTTCATTCTCTCATCCATTACATTCTCTCATGCATTCCATTCATTCGTCTATTTCATTACCCCATACCAAACAGACTCTTAGTGTAATAAATAAAATAGTGGACTGTTGATATATATATATATATATATATATATATATATATATATATATATATATATATATATATATATATATATATATATAGGGGAGGGATCAAATGAGAACTCCCTTTTTTTGTGAGAACTCTAGGAACCAATGTGAACCACTAGTTTTCAATGGAAATATTGTAATTAACAACAACATAATGAAAAAAATCATAAAATAAAAAACAATAAAAAATAAAAAAAGTAAAAACACAGAAGTGTTTCTCTCGTTTCCCTCTACCATTAAAAAAAAAAAAAAATTATAAAAAATAAAAAAAAATCTCGTTTTTTTTACGAACGTCATTTTACACATATGTAATTCTTGGAATTACACATGTGTAAAACAGGATTTACACATATATAATGACTAATTTACACATGTGTAAATAACGGGTGGACGAATTTTTTTTAAAAAATATATCAATATGGTAGGCGTTGGAAAGATAAAAAAATAATGAAATTAATGGTGAAAATTTTATGAAAAAATAAAGTCATGAAAAAAGTTATGAACGTTTTAAAAAAAAGGTGGAAGTGGCATGTGACTAAAATGTGACTAAAATGTGTGGTTGATATTGGTTCTTAGAGTTCTCACTAAAAAGGGTGGTTCTCAAGATAACCCTACCCTATATATATATATATATATATATATATATATATATATATATATATATATATATATATATATATATATATATATATATATATATATATGATTCCAATTCAATATCAAACAAAAACTTATTATATGCTAATTTTTTTGTTAATGTTTTTACCTTATAGATGAAGGATTGGGCTGCAGGAGCTTTGCTATTGGATTAATTAGTTTGGAGATGGGCTTATGTATCGGGCTTTGCCTTATACATGAAGGAGATAATTGGACTCCAATTAGTATGCAAGGGAATATATATGAGTTGGGGTTTTTATCATTTCATCCCATTTTTTAGGGTTTTAACCCATCTTGATCCTGTCTTCTTGATTTAGCATAAGATCATCTTTTACATGTCTTTTGATATGATCTTCTTCATCAAGAACACGCTTCTTCTTTAATCACGAGCTATTAACAATGATGGTGTGATTTATTTGATTGTGTTTAAAGAAGAAGCATGTTCTTGGGATTTAAGTGGATATTTGACTATCTTCTTCATCTAATCTGTTAGGTCTTTAATTTTTTTATCTGTAGTGTTTCATTCTAGATTGTCATTGAATCATTGATTTGCTAATCTTATGAGGTTTTGGATTTAAATTAATCACAGATTTAATATTGAATCTGTAAGTTGTTCAAGTTCTTGCGTTTAATTTCATTTAATACATGTTTTTGACATAAAACCATTATATTCACCAAACCACCAGGACTAAAAGCGTAATTTACTATAAAGATAATTACACACATTGGTCTGAATACTTTGGTAAATATAGGATGTATAAGGTATACTTTGGTAAAAGTAATTAACAAATTATAAATCCCAAATTAGTTTCTTTTTCAAACTTACCATAACAATTCAAATACCATCCAACTCTCATCCATCTCACTTTAGAGTCGGATTTCAACGATTAATTAACTTACTTGACTAAAACATCACACATACTCGAGAACTCCCACATATGGATTCCTATTCCTAACATAACTTCCCTAATCTAGTTAAATTACTATAACATAGTACACCCCAAATCTTCAAGTCATAAAGCTTTATCTCAAGTCTTTAGCAACCCACTTACATGAACTTCTGATCACTGCCTGTTCAACATTACTAGCCTCTGGTAATCTATAGTCTTTTATGATCACATCATCTCGTGGCATATTGTCTTTGTTGATTTCTTGCCCGGCCATCTTTTACTTTAAAGGAATGTGAGGAAATTCATTTTAAATTTAATTCTCACCACACAAACATTTTATACGTTGACTTAAAAATCTAATTATGTTGAATTACAGCAAACATATCCATCATATGGTTTAGAAGATGACCTCCATCAACATTCTACTATCATTGCTAGAACTACTAGGCTGGTGGGTGTGTTACACCGCTACATACCCACAAATTATATAATGTCATGTCACACTGCATCATAGCACACCACACTATTTTACGAATGCACTCACACCTCACCACATCACATTTTAATTTTTTTTAAAAAACAATCACTTTATTTAATATGTATATAAATTACAAATCTAAATTAAAAACTACAAATTAGAAAAACATAAAAATTTAAAATTTAAATTTATTAAAATATTAAAAACTAAAAATCTACAAGTTAAACTCCCAACGTGTTATAGACGGGGCTCGAACTCCTGAACTTAAGAGGAGATTTTTTACTTTAACTCTTAATAATTATATTATCAAACTTAATCATCCGAATATAAAACAAATAAATATTTAAAATTTCTCCTTTGACTTTCATGATTAAATAATGATTTATTGATTTGAGTTTGTAAACTATTTATATAAGTATATATTTTACTTTTTATACTTTAACTTTTTGACCAGTTATTGCACAACTTTTCATAATTTCGTATGTTTTGAAATTTTAGTTAAAACTGGATCATGGCTTATAGTTCAAACAGACACACCTCACATTATAATATTAGGTCAATAGTTCATCTTCTTCACTTCATTTGTTACCTTTCTCGAGTAGAGGTGCAGAGCAGGAGCCGGCAACCGAAAATAGTTCATCTTCTTCACCTCACTGGTTCCGCCGACGGGGTGGGGTGGGTAACGGTCGAAAAAAGGACCGTTGGAACGGTTAAAAAGTGGTGTGGGTGGTGGTGTGGCTCGGCGTGTATCCGCCGTGCGGTGGCAAAACTTACAGCATGGGGGACCGGTGGCGATGTTGATGTGTGGCGCCGGCCCCCTCCGCGTCCTCGCGGCGACAACGCCCCCACCAACCTTATTTATGTACAAGACAAGGTGACAAAACTAAGTTTATATAATATTAATAATCTACTTTATCATCTGATAAATATGATATTTTGATGTATATAATAATTAAGAAAGACAAATTATATAAACAAATAAAATCCATAAAATACAGTAAACATGTTCTCTGGCAACAAAACTAAATGAAAAGGTTGCATAAAAACAATGACCAAACAATATGTTACAAACAAAAAGATGTCACCATTTACATGGACAATAGAATCTGGGAATGATGATTATTGTTGATGATGTACAAAGTTAACAAGCTAAAAGGAAGCTGATAATAGATATCAAAAAACTTGAGCAAGAAATGCAAAAAACTTGTGGCCGCCACAACTTTTTTCTCACAAAATGATTCGAGTAGAAGATGTGGAAAAGGGTCATCACCTTTCATGGTGGTGCCGCCCAGCAGCTGGTTGTCTGGACCGTGAGAGCTGTTGTTTTCAGGAACAAGTGGCGGCTGACCCTCGTTACTGGAAGAGCCACCTGGGTTTGACTTTGACCCGTCCCCATTATGAGCATCATCGGTATCTTCTCTATCATCTTTTGGTTCACTAGAGCTGCCGCCACTGCCACTGCTGCCATCACCGCCAGGTTTTGGGATTCCTGGAACCAGATCTTCCCGAGGTTCTACAATCTACACCAACCCGTCTCAGGTGTAACTGTCACCATGTTTGTTACAAGTTTTAGCGACCTCTTGCTAGATTATCAAATTCTATTGGTATAATGAAATAAAAATATTAATTATAATAATTATAATACATGTCTACCTTAAGATGGAGATTAATTTCATCTGGGCGCGAAAGAAATGGAAAATCACCACCACTTTTAATGTATGCTTTTCTTGCACCTGGATACCTTTCACTAACTTCATCTTTGAGTTGTTGAGGGATCGCACATTTGTCGTTTGTCTTTAAGAACAAAAATAAACGTAAGTGCATTGTACTAATAAACACAATCAGGATATGTGTACCAAAAATGAATATTGTTATGAGTTATGAAAGCATACGTCGATTATAGTGATCAAAGAATCTGAAAGCATAAGTGGTCCAACCGATGCAGCATCACTTGTTAAAGATAACCTTGAAGCCAAATCCTCTCTTGAGAGGGTCTCAACCTGCATGTTTTGCCTTTTCAGCTCAGGTTAAAAAAACAAATAATTATAAAATTCCTTTCTTGTATTAATTTCATTTTAGACATAAAGAAATCCACAGATTTTGCTAGCCATATGGCCTGCACATCATATATCCTATCCTGTCCCCCAGTCCTCTAAATAATGGTTTCAATGTGGCTGCTCCAACCTTTTTACTTATAAACTAGTTGTTTTGATTACGTTTTTTATCCCTAACGTATCAAGCCAAGGAAATGGGTCAAACAGGTCGAAAGTGTGTCTTATTGTAATAAAAAAAACCACCTAAACTATTTTTTTTTAAGTCACAATATTATTCAATAATATAGCTATCTGAAATCAATTAACACAATAATTATTTATAAAAGAAAAAGAGGATACACAAAGTGGCTCAAGTTAGGTAAACCCGACCTGTTTTGACCAGCAGTTACAAACTACCAGTTTTGACATGTTACCCAAACCGACAAATAAAGATAGCTGCAAACCAAGAAACATAATGACAAAACACCATCACCTTCGCTCTATTACTTGGTAATAACCGATGCAACATAACTATAGTATTATTGCTAGGTAGAACTAGAAGTTACATTCTTGTTTTAAAAAAATATTAGCATTTTTATGGAAAGTGAATGGTATAGGATTTAAGGTGGTAAACTACAAATTTTAATACCGATTTTGCAGCTACAAACTATTAGAAAAGAGTTAATTTTTGTCACCTGTGCAACAACGAAATCCACAGAATCAGCAATAAATGGTTCATGTGGACCACTAGGAATTCCTGTTAAGATGTATCGTTTCAGCAAAAAAGAAGGGGTCCAACTAACACTGCAACAGTAAGAGCAGAGATGGAAAACAATGTTAGTATTTCTTTTATACTTCAAACGATTGTGTACTTGCGCTTGAGGGACCAAAAATGATTTTGGACAAGGTGCAAAAACCTTCTTTAACCAATTTTTTGTAAAGATAATCAGTTCGTTAGATATGGTTACAGAAACTACATTATTACAATAATATTATAATAATATACACTTAGAGGAATTTAAACCAGGTTGGAACTATATTATTTTAGTTAAATCTTTTAAAGAATATGGGTACATACACAGGAGCCCAAGGCATGGCAGCTGCAAAATATTTTGTCTCCAAAAATGCATTTGAGAGTACCAATGACTTCACCCGCCTTGGTCGGTGTTGTGCAAAAAGTAGTGCTAAGAATCCTCCTAGGGATGTGCCGTAAAGATGTATCTGTTGCAAAAATACTCATTTAACATATTATTACACAAACACGTGCTGAAATAACAATGATAATAATAACAAAACAAAACTTCCAATGTTATAGTGGCCAAAATCAGATACATTTATATAGCAAGTAGTAATCTTACACGATGGACATCAATAACATCTAAAAACTTTTCAAACGCTTGAACCCACTCCTGGCTGTTCCATACGCGAGGAATATCAACAGAAATCACTCGATAGCCCTGAGAAAGTAAAAAATAACAAAAGAATGAAGTTGGCACCACCTAGAATCACAGTACACTTCCATTATAAAACACTAAAACATGTTTTTGAAGCGTTCGGATTTGTGTTTTCAAAAATGACTATTGTGACATGCAAGTGCAATACATAGTTTTTAGTGTTTAGAATATAAGATTCTGGGTGTAATTGGGGTCAAGTAATAGCCGGTGTCATACTAGCCACTACAATACTTACTTAAAAAGGTACACTAAATTACCTAGTCACCCATTTTTATAACATAATTACTCTTTGCATATCTTTTCTTCACATGAATGTCGTATATCTGTTTTGATCATCTATTAATAAACAATCAAAACTGCTAATTATCTAATTATTACAACTTCATCTGAATATGCTTATTAAAAATTGGATAATGACTTCCAAAACACAGATCCAAACACACTAATATATCTCCCAAGCTTCAAAATCCCAACAGTCACAGATGTATATTAAAAAGCAAAATCTCACACAAATGTGCTAACTCGACTAATAAATGTTAATACAATTGTTGAAGGAACAAAAGAAACAGAAATTTGTTCATGGAGGAAAAGTAGTGATATGCATTTGTTTTGAATTACAAAAACCTTTATTACATATCATTGAAATTCATTTTATGTTAAAGAAATTTTCAATGGAAATGCAATCACTCATTGGGGCTCACCTTCATCGACAGTGCCATGATTTGTTTGTAGTACACATCAGCTGTACCAGCAGTGCCAGGAATACATATTAGAGGAGGAACTACTTTAGGACCAAAATCATAATATCTCCATTGCTTTGTGCCAATCTGTAAAAAACATTAAACTAAAATTTCAACTAAATGGGAAAGAAGGTAAGCCATTTGAAATTGGGCATTATGAGGAGCTCACCAACAAACGTAAAAGAAAAGAATAGAACTTATCTCCCAGGTCATATCTCTTGGTACATAGAACAAAAGTGATCAACGGAAAACATGTGTTTGATAATATTTCACTTGTGCTTTTAGTGCATACCGTTTATGAGTAATAATTGCAAACTTGTACATTTTTAAAAGTATAATTTTGTATTTACTCATGAGAGCCTATTGTTATTGTCCATTTTTATTATAACTACATCCTAGTATGACAAACAATGAAAAATAACGACCAACACAATGATATAATCATATAAAATATATACAAATTCAGAACCTTATTTGGATACAAACTGGTGATTTGACTTGCTTTTAACAATCACAGCTTAATCCATCATCATAATCCAGATGATCAATTTTAAAAATATCAGAATGCTCAGCCAACAAAATGCTTTTCATAACTTCATCACAGCTGAATCCACCATCAAAATCCTAAGTAAGACACTTTTGAAAAATCCTCTTTTTAATCTAATACAATAACTAAAATCAACATCTGAAATTCAAAGTCACCGTAAAAGCCACAATGAGCGGCTAATTGGTTCAAACTAACTCCTTACAGAAAACAAAATTGAATAGCTGCTTAAACCTTTAAGTGAAACATAGTATTTCTCTAACTATAAGATTGATAATGTGGCACCGACTTCAATCTAAATCTAATACCAACATTTTCCATCTATATCTCATGTTATAAGATTCATCATCTATGTGATCAATACAGCAAACTTAAAGATGCAAGTTAGCCCCTTTCATGTGTAAATCTCAAAACTGCAGCATACCCACATCAAATTACGCTCAGTGAGACAAAACATCGAACACCTGATGCTCAATTAAACCGCACACAGGGTTTTGACCTAAAGAAACAGCAATCGAAACCCAACTGCAACAGTGATCTAGAGAATTGGGAACACCTAATTATCTACAAACAATCAAGTAAAATATGGAAAAGATTGAGGGACTCACAGGGATCTTGTGGAGGGGGACCTTGGACTTGAAGTAGATGTAATCACCAGGGGCAGAAAACCCCCCTTTCATTGGCGATTTTGAGGATGATCCTAAAGAGGGTTAGTGAATTTGGTGGTCATTAACGAAGATTCAAGTGTTGATCGAGGGGTTTTGGTCATGGTGTTTTCTTGTTGGTTCTTGGGTTTACATGATTGAGGATGGTAAAGATGAGCCACGTGATCGGGGCCCCGAATATGAATGCATCGAGTCGGGTGACAGATAAGAGTTCAACCTAATTGGCCCGTTTTCTAAAATTAAAAATTTTTTAAATGTCTTTTATTTCTTATATTTTCTTTAAATTCTCTTCCAAATTTTTTACTTAAAATGTTTATCTTTAAACGAAGAGGCAAACACCTCAGCAGGTCACTCAAAATCATACGTATGTCTTCTAACATAACGTTGTTTTTTTACAAAGTCACTATGGAGGTGCCCGCCACCACAATGTGAGCGCCCCCTTACCGAGAGGAGCTTTATTATCTTTTAAAATTTTCTTTTAAGAAATCGCAACAAACTAAAGTTCAGAAACTAAAAAACACACGTGTACAATTTTAAATGGTAGGCACCCATGCCTAAGCACCCACATCTTGTCCGAGCTTTGTTTGAATGAAACATTTTGAGAAATATTTTATAGATGAGACAATTTGAAAGAAAAGTAAGGAAAATGGGATTTTCCCTTTTTAAAAGGGTGCATGTTCAAAGGAATGGTTTTTTTATTTTTAGTTTTGCATAACTAATTTGTATTATATATAAAGGGTTTGATTAACTTGATGTACAAGAAAGATGGTACGTGGTTAATCATCGGCTTTAGACGTGATGTGAGTAGATTTGAACTAATATTGAATTAATAAATTAATGATATCTTTTGTACTAAAGTATTAGTGTTTATATCGTATTATATTAATTTTAGAACTTTTTGAAAATTGATTTGCAACCTCATATGCATTTCATACAACGTTTTGGTCTACAGTGGCCCTTTTAAGTGGGGTTTCCGGAATCGTTTTCTTGCTTCTAGAGAGAAACTTTATTTGTGAGGGTGTAGGTGCCGATGAAGATAGTGGTCGTTCTGGATACTCCTTTTCTCGCGTATTGTGTGAGATTTTCAGAGGGGGGGGGGGAGAAGGGGTCTCCGGTTCTCTTTTCAACCTGTACACAAATAGGTGGTTTGTGATATACCATCACCCTTGTTTCCCACTTCTCATTGAGGTAGAGTTGTCTGATGTTTTCTCGCAGATTAGGGTGTTGATGTTTGTGGTGTGACCACCTTTGTGGTTGCTCAACTTTTTTATCTTTGATACTCATTTCTTGTTGTTTGAAACATTAGTGTTTTCAGACTATGCATTCAATTTTGTCGGATCTCGTTGGTGCCTCTGATCTATGATCTTTAGGGTTCCTGGTTGGGTCGTTGAATGTTTAGCTAAGACGATTTTCTTTAGCCATTCGTATGGTTTTGTTTTCACACAAAATAAATTGTGTCGTTTATTTAAACCCTATGGAACGATGATGTTTGTAACTAAGCTTATTTAAGCTGTTTTACAATTGCTCTAGCTTGCTACAACTTTTTGAATGATACAACGGTCTTAATTTTTTTTACCCTTTAGGGTCTTTTTTTCTAGATCTATGTCTGATTTTGTGTTTTCTTTGGGTTAGACTGGTCAAGGAAGATGCGCATACGCTCTTATAGAACTATTTCCATATTTGATTGATTTGTGGCTTTGCCTGGGGATTTCTATTCCTCTAATGTTGGAGTTTTGGATTTTGGTGTTACTGCCTTACTTAACTACTACAGATTGTTGTTCATGATGGTTATGTACTCGATTTCATTATCTCCTAATGATTTTGGTGTTTTATGAGTCGGGTGTGCGAGGGTTTTTCATGTGACGATGTTGATTTTGAAAAACATAAGGCAATAAATCAGATAACAATGATGCGAGGACATGATAGGGTTAGAGGATGGTAAGATTTTACCCATATCCCCCTCCAGCCATAAAGGACTAATTGTTGTCAAAACCATAAGCCTGATTAATTATGTATTATATCACCTTGTTAATTAAGTCCTCTACTGTCAATTTAGTTGATAAACATGATGTGTTTACACTTACGTTTTTTCTTGGTTGTGATTATCAAAATGTTTTTGGATGTGCATTTATCTGAGCCACAGTTCACCATGTCCATCCAACGCCCAGGGGTGGACCTAGGTTAACCCTATAAGAGAATTTATATAGTGTTATATGTGTGTGAAAATTTTGACACTACCAACACCCAAAGCGTGCGAATGAATTACTTTAGTCATAGTAATTTATAAACAATAAACAAAAATCTATTATAAATATTATTTTATGGTTATCAAATTATATAGATAAACTCTATTAGAGATATATTTGAATAAAAGATTATTGTCACACCCCCGCTAAAAACGGAAACACGGGGATGTAACGAGATCGGGATCGTCATAACACATGGTAAGCAGTAGAGATGCAATAATAATAAATGATGATAAAGTGTGTCATGACGACACCCGACACAAATGGAGACTTGTGTCGTGTTTAGTCAATATTCACGACAACATAGCCATAAGCATAAACATGTTAAATGATTCACATAGTCAAGTAGTATCAATTGTAATGTAAATTCCCACAACCCGGGTACGAGTATCAAAAGAATAATATTGTTTAATCAAACTACATCAATAATTCAAAATGATTGTTTGTCAAATATGTTTAGTCTCAAAAATGCATCCTAGGGTCTCCACTAAGGCAGCACACCTAGATCTTCAATTAGCATTGTCACCTGAAAAGATATGCTGAAAATGGTCAACACAATTGTTGGTGAGCTCGCAGGTTTAAATAGTAAATAAGTAATTGATGATGTAGAGTAAATGATGTGGAATACCGTGTATACAGTTATAAGTAAGTAAAATCACATGACAATGAGCTTTGCAACCAAACCTAACGACGTACACAAAGATCTTGTCGGAATATATTCACCCAAGGGCCCGTTCCTGGCCACTGTTGGTACTAACTAGTATACCAACAAACAAGGATGGGGGTGTCAACCCAGTAGTACTACCAATACCTATCCGTTGGTTCCCACACTAGAATTAAATAGTTGCAAAGAAAGTACCACATAGCGAACTCAAGCATGTATCAGATAAGTACTCACAAAACAGTAACACGTTGATTCCAAGTATGTAAATTATATGTAAATTGTACAGCATTGAAAATGGGTGAGCATACTTTTCTCCCAAGTTTGTAAATGATTGAAATGTTGTATAAGCATAAAAAGGGACCGCGAAACTCACTTGTTAGGTGGTAACTATGAATGATCAAAGTTTCCAAATGTTGTATGCAATGAACGGTCAAACACCTATTGACAGTTACTGTTAAGCATTAATGATATGTATAAAGTAATTAGTAACGTTCGGTCGGTTCGGGTTGTATCGGTTGGGTCGCGTGTAACACACACAAGCAGACACACGTATTAGATCTTATGTAGATCCAAGTACTAGATATCGTCGCCATTGCTGATGGTATTTGTGTAAATGTTTCATGGTTATTAAAGGAGTACTTGGTAAATATCATTAGTTACAAATCGGTTATTATTACTTGTAAATGCTAAGTTGGTTTGATTTGGAATAACATTAGTAAGTCTGATAGCGTTGACTTTAACAATGTCATTAGCAATGGCAACCGTGTCGATGTCACCTTAACATCACACGACATACACACACTACACACAAGAAGGAAATCACACACAACAACTTCAGTCGCACGACAGGACCAGACGCACGACTCAACACTCCATTCGCACGAATCAACCCTCATTCGTACGAATCAGCTTCATTCGTACGATTGAACCTTCATTCGTGCGACTCAGCATTCAGTCGTACCACACAGCACCCAATCGCACGATTCAACATCCATACGCATGAATCAACCTTCATTCGTACGTATCAGCTTCATTCGTACGATTGAACCTTCATTCGTGCGACTGGCATTCAGTCGTGCGATACACGCACAATCGCACACATTCATTCGGTCGCCTGACTCAATCGCACACATTCATTCGCTCGCATGACTCAATCGCACACATTCATTCGCTCGCATGACTCAATCGCACACATACACACAGTCGCACGACACACCCAGTCGCACAACTCAGTCGCACGATTGACTCAGATGCATGATCCAGTCGCACGACTCACCCAGTCGCATGGCTCAATCGCATGACAGACCCAGTCGCCTGAACAGAAAGTCGCGACTGCAGGAGGTGCAGCTGCTCCGAGCACGAATTTTACACAACAAGGACTTCCAGAAACACACTACAAACACACATAAACAAGAAGAACACGCAGAAAGACATCACACGCACATACACGACCTCATGTGTTCGGGTTTGACCCGAACACCCGAAACCCTAAATGGACAGTAGAAAAACGAGCAAGAAAGGGACAACCAAGGTCGTCTTCCTGCTAGAAAGGAGTAAACTCAGCTGTAGCCGAGGTCTTGATGGTGAAAACGTGACAAAAATGGGCGGTTTTGGTGCAAGGAGGAGGAAGAAAGGTGAAGAAGAAGAAATGAAGAAGAAGATGAAGTTATGGAGGCTAGGACTGGAAATGGGTTATTTATACCCAGCCCTAGTTTGGCAAAATATCACATTTAGTCCCTGTACTTAACCCTCGAGTTTCCCAAATTTGTTTCGGTTGAAAACGACTTTATTAGGTTAGTTATATTAATGATAAAAATATATTTAATGATATTTGTAACTTAAAAATGGTTTTATTAGTGATAATAATATTATATAAAAATGGTATATTTAATGGTGACGATGATGAAAATTTGTAAAAGTTTTTAAGGATAGCATACGTTAATGATAAGAACACAAGCATAACGATGATAAAGCAAGTATATATCCACACGAATAGTTTATAAAGATGAGAAATGATCGAGCGAAGAAAAGTTAACGAAATCCACGTTAATTGACGGACCTTTTGGTGACGGATGTCACAGTATCCCCCAGTTGAGAGAATTTCGTCCCGAAATTCAGCTGGAGTTAGGTCCAAGAGTGTCATCCTCGAATAGATGTGGATATTTGAGTTTCATCTGATCTTCCCGTTCCCATGTAAACTCTAGCCCTCGATTTGAATTCCATCTTACTCGAACAATTGGTATTCTACTGCGCTTCAATTGCTTGATTTTTCGATCTATGATCTCAATGGGTTCCTCAACAAAATGAAGCTTTTCGTCAATCTTGATTTCCTTAATTGGTACGTGAAGAGATTCGTCAGCCAAACACTTCTTGAGGTTCGACACGTGGAAAGTATCATGTACGCCGCTGAGTTCTTGTGGCAACCTTAGTCGGTAAGTCACTGGAACGATTCTTTCTGTAATCTCGAATGGTCCTACGTATCTTGGGGCTAACTTCTCTTTCTTTCCAAATCGAACAATTCCTTTCCAAGGAGAGACTTTAAGTAAAACCTGATCCCCAATGTTGAATTCTAGAGGCTTCCGACGGTTGTCGGCATAGCTCTTTTGGCGATCTTTGGCAGCTTTTAGTCGGTCTTTGATTTGGAAAATCTTGTCGGATGTTTCTTGAATGATCTCTGGGCCTGTTAACTTACTTTCACCAATCTCGGCCCAACAAACGGGTGATCTACATTTCCTTCCATACAACGCTTCGAATGGAGCACATCCAATGCTCGTATGGTAGCTGTTGTTGTAAGAGAACTCAATCAGCGGTAGGTGAGCGTCCCAACTACCACCAAAGTCGATTACACACGCCCTCAGCATGTCTTCTAGCGTTTGTATAGTTCGTTCACTTTGGCCATCTGTCTGAGGGTGATAGGCGGTACTCATATCTAATCGAGTGCCCATCGCTTTCTGTAGTGTCTACCAACATCGTGAAGTAAATCGGCTGTCATGGTCGGATATGATCGACACCGGTACTCCGTGTCTTGTCACGACCTCTTTTATGTACAATCTCGCCAACTTATCCATTTTGTAATCTTCCCGGATCGGCAAGAAATGAGCTGACTTCGTCATCCGATCCACTACGTCCCATATCGAGTCATGCCCGCTGCTTGTTCTAGGGAGTTTGGTAATAAAAATCCATAGCTATATTCTTCCATTTCCACTCAGGAATTTCAGGTTGCTGTAATAATCCCGATGGTTTCTGGTGTTCAGCTTTAACTTTCGAGCATGTCAAGCATCTGCTGACGTACATAGCAATGTCTTTCTTCATGCCTGGCCACCAGTACAGATCTTTGAGATCGTGGTACATCTTGTCTGCACCAAGATGAATAGAATATCGCGTCTTGTGTGCTTCATCCATGACTAAGGTACGTACACCTCCCCATCTGGGTACCCATATACGATCCATGAAGTATTGTATCCATCATCCTTGCAACTCATTTGTTTATCCAACCCTCGGAATTCTTCTCCCGCAAGGTTTTCTTCTTTCAATGCCTCACTTTGTGCAATTTGGATATGAGCTTTCAAATTCGTTTGAATAGTCAATCCCAACGCTCGAGCACGTAGCGGTTTCACACGTTCTTTGCGGCTTAAAGCATCAGCCACCACGTTAGCTTTCCCCGGATGATACCGGATTTCACAATCGTAGTCACTAAGAAGCTCTACCCAATGTCGCTGACGCCTATTAAGTTCCTTCTGATCCAGGATATGTTGGAGGCTCTTATGATCTGTGTAGATGATGCATTTGGTTCCATACAGGTAATGTCTCCATATTTTGAGTGCAAATACTACAGGGCCCAACTCAAGATCATAAGTTGTATAGTTCTTTTCGTGCACCTTAAGGTGTCGCGAAGCGTAGGCAATCACCTTATCCTTCTGCATTAGCACACATCCCAATCCTTGATGTGAAGCATCGCAGTACACCACAAAATCATCAGTTACGTCTGGGAGGGACAATATAGGTGCGTTACACAACTTCTCTTTCAACGTTTGGAATGCTTGTTCTTGTGCATGTCCCCAATCAAACTTCTTGTCTTTCTGAGTCAGCAGTGTTAATGGTTGAGCGATCTTTGAAAAGTTCGCGATGAAACGACGATAGTAACCGGCCAATCCTAAGAATTACCGTATTTCTGATGGTGTCTGGGGTGCATCCCATTTCTTCACCGCTTCGATCTTGCCAGGATCTACATGAATCCCATCCTTATTCACCACATGAACTAAAAACTTCACTTCTCGCAACCAGAATTCACACTTTGAGAACTTGGCAAAAAGTTTCTCTTCTCGTAACAGTTCCAGTATTGCCCGAAGGTGTTCTTCGTGATCCTCTTTTGATCGGGAGTAGATAAGTATATCGTCTATGAATACGATCACAAACTTATCCAAGTAAGGTTTGCACACCCGATTCATTAGGTCCATAAACACAGCTGGTGCGTTAGTCAGCCCGAACGGCATGACCAAGAACTCATAGTGCCCATAACGAGTAAAATCACTGACAATGAGCTTTGCAACCAAACCTAACGACGTACACAAAGATCTGGTCGGAATATATTCACCCAAGGGCCCGTTCCTGTCCACTGTTGGTACTAACTAGTATACCAACAAACAAGGATGGGGGTGTCAACCCAGTAGTACTACCAATACCTATCCGTCTGTTCCCACACTGGAATTAAATAGTTGCAAAGAAAGTACCACACAACGAACTCAAGCATGTATCATATAAGTACTCACAAAACAGTAACATGTTGATTCAAAGTATAAAAATTGTATGTAAATTGTACAACATTAAAAATAGGTGAGCATACTTTTCCCCCAAGTTTGTAAATGATTGAAATGTTGTATAAGCATAAAAAGGGGTCACGAAACTTACTTGTTAGGTGGTAAGTATGAATGATCAAAGTTTCCAAATGTTGTATGCAATGAACGGTCAAACACCTATTGACAGTTACTGTTAAGCATTAATGATATGTAAAAAGTAATCAGTAACGTTCGGTCGGTTCGGGTTGTATCGGTTGGGTTGCGTGTAACACACACAAGAAGACACACGTATTAGATCTTATGAAGATCCAAGTACTAGATATCGTCGCCATTGCTGATGGTATTTGTGTAAATGTTTCATGGTTATTAAAGGAGTACTTGGTATATATCATTAGTTACAAAGCGGTTATTATTACTTGTAAAATGCTAACTTGGTTTGATTTGGAATAACATTAGTAAGTCTGATAGCGTTGACTTTAACATTGTCATTAGCAATGGCAATCGTGTCGATGTCACCTTAACATCACACGACATACACACACTACACACAAGAAGGAAATCACACACAACAACTTCAGTCGCACGACAGGACCAGATGCACGACTCAACACTCCATTCGCACGAATCAACCCTCATTCGTACGAATCAGCTTCATTCGTACGATTGAACCTTCATTCGTGCGACTCAGCATTCAGTCGTACCACACAACACCCAATCGCACGATTCAACATCCATACGCACGAATCAACCTTCATTCGTACGAATCAGCTTCATTCGTACGATTGAACCTTCATTCGTGCGACTTGCATTCAGTCGTGCGATACACGCACAATCGCACACATTCATTCGGTCGCCTGACTCAATCGCACACATTCATTCGCTCGCATGACTCAATCACACACATTCATTCGTGTAACATCCGGCATTTTCAAGTTATAAACCCGAACCCTAACTAAAATCGAACTATCTTACGATATGAATTTCTTTATTTAACTTATTTTATTTATATTAATGAATTATATAGATTAGACGTGTAGTTTAAATTGATTTATTCAATTTATCATTTAAACAACTTATAATAACTTGTTGATTTATAAATAATTATTTTTCATAAAATTATAAACTTTATTAATCATGCTACAACAAATAACTAAATGGAAAAGACTTATTAAAACTTATAAAGTTATAAAATGAATTTTATTATACTTATAAAGTTTTATAAGTAATTATGAATTTTAAATATTGAAAATAAGTAATCAAATTATAAAGTTACAAGTTTTATAAAAGTTATAAAGATTAACAAATAAATAATTTGATTGATTATTCAAATTGGTTTTATAAAGTCTATAAATATTTTATAAAAAAAAGTTGTTAAAATTATAGTCTTCAAGAATTTAAATTTTAAATTATAATTATTCTTTTATTTATTTAAATTATTTAATTTTATATTTATTTCAAATTCCAATCATAACCCCCTTTTAAAAGACTTATAAATCACCATTAACACCATTCATAACCTCCTCCTAACCTCAAGTATAAAAGCAAGGTTTAGGCCTCACTTTTCATTTGCTCATTCTCTAAAAACCTCACTCTCATATCTTTCTTTCATCCATTGGTTATGATGAAATTTGAAGAATTTTATTTTACAAGAAATTTCAAGAATTTTTAATACTAAGGTAATCCTTTATTGTTTTTATATTATACATTTTAATCATCCTAACATTCAATTGTTCTCATGACTTTATGTTCTTACTATTATTCTTTCTTCTACCAAACCTCTTTTTTATTTTAATAATTATCATTTAATCATTAACATTTTAATAATCACTAATCTTATAATAATCACTAACATTCCTAAATTAAGCTAACAACACACTAACATAAACAAAGAATCCCGTTTGCATATGGACGGCTATGCCGCCGCATTCGGTTTATTCTGCAAGATTATTGTTCTAAATGATAGCTATGCCAAAGTCTTAGAATATTTTTATAACTCAAATGAAGACTAATATACCATATATTAATATAATAAATTGTTCTAACCCGTTTCATGTATTAACAATTTTAAAAGTGCACATAAGTGCCTTACTACAATTCTGGCAGAATATAGTCTTACTTCAACCGACCATAACTTGGTCATAACAAACTAAATTTGGGTAAACTCAGACTCCAATGTTAAGTTCATTGAATTACGTCTTCAACGACAGTTTATACGTCTTCAAACTCAATCGGACGACTCAACAATAGCCTTCACAAAATAAGTGTGCATTTCAGCACCTTCTGTCTTGTGATGCTTGTTTGACCTATTTAAAGATCTTTTCATAAAAATGTTTCTGAATGAAAATTGTCCGGGAGATTTTGAACTAGTCAAGTATAAATTTTTATAATTTTATAAAACCGTTTGCTATTTTTAAAACCTGTTCAAACACATACCAAACATCCTGTCCAGAATCTAAAATTGATGCAATAATCCTTTTTCAATCTACCTTTCGCTTTTTAGCATTCTCTAAACGTTCTAACTTCTTGTAATGAATTCCAACATCAAGTTATTGTTTTTCTATCATTTAGGAGATCACCTTTGACTCTTGACATCCAAGCTTTCTTATGTACTCTACAATCATCACTATACTTGTGAGTTTTTTATGTGAGTATTTCCATACCCCTTTTTGCTTATTTTACACTTTGGGGTGAAACATGTTAACTTATTATCATTGCACTTGTAAACTTATTTGAGACTTGTAATCTTTATGGCAATTCATCATGCAAAGTTGTGGTTAGTTGAACTTTTGTGGTTACCATGTTATGGCGTTATATGTACAATCATTAACTATTGCTAGCCCAGCGAAGTCATAGATCTATGGGCAAGACAAGCCTACTTTGGTTGATCCAAGTACACTTAGCTGATCATATAATCTTGTAAACGTTTGAGACTTGTAAAACTTTGTCGAGGTTTGATTGTTGCATTGTTCATAACATCCCTAATCACTTTATCCACTAACTTATGACTTGAATTGCCATCTTTTATATACTTATGTATTGAAAACTATGGAATGCTCACCAACATTTTTATGTTGACCTTTTATTTTTAACATGTTTCAGGTATACCCCAAGTTTGTGTTCTACTCTTTGAAGCTTATTACATCTAGGATTGGACCTAGAAATAAAATGGATGTTCATGTTATTTGTAGCATTTGTACATGATGTATTCTTTGTTGAAACTTTTACTTGTAATGTTATTAATGAAACTTATGAATAATATATTTGGAATTAGTAAATAGCGTTATGTGGCTGTGAACAATCGTAACCCTCACATCTCGACGTTTCCGCCGTCAAGGTTGGGGTGTGACAGATTGGTATCAGAGCCCATAACTATAGGGATTTAGGTTATTAGAAATGGTGACCTAGACTATGGTTGCATGAACCTCATAGAAAGATCCTTATACCTTTGTGCTTACATGTTGTTTGCATGCTACATAATGCTATGCCTTTTGTGCAACTTGATGTCTTAGCATAGGATTGCCTTATGTATGCTCAAACTTAGTTACTTGTCTCCCTAAACTTAACTTTGACTCTTTGACTCTCCCCGACAAATGAACTTCTTAAACCTATTCTTGGCAACATGTGGAATCTACACTTATTATCGTGGGTTCAATTCCTTAGACTCTATGTCTAATCTATGAACATCTCATCAAGGTTTTAATTTCATAAACCAAAGAAACTTGTGTGACACATAGACACCTGTATTCTGGATTTCCTGGCAAAAGGCCTTCAGGCTAAGGCAAGCATATCGTATAAATCTCATTATGAGACCAGTTATGCTTACCTGGGGATTTCTGGGATGAGTGATAAACTATGGTCAACATACACAAGTCTCTATGGCAAATGGGTCAATTTACCTTGACGTGTCAACGATTCCAAATGGTAATGCGTTACCAAATGGAATCATCCTCTTTGTATCTTAAAAATCTTTGATTCCTTGAACTGGTATCTCTTCATTCTTATCATACATAATGTTCCTGTTAATATTGAACCTACCCTACATTTCAACTCTTACGTTTAAACACTGTTATACGTTGAGCGTTTCATGTAACTATTTCTATATCTTGACCAACGTGAACATGGATCTTAATATACCCAAAGATATTGGGAATCTAAACCGAATGGTCATCAAAAACTTTAAACCGTTACTTATGGTTCTCAAGTGATGTGTCCCATAACTAAGAACATGCAATGCTATAGGTGGAATTTCTACATCTCGAGATACTTTGTCTAGGCAAAGTGAAAATGGTGATTTGACTCGATCATTAAATCCATTTACTTGACTCGAAACCCTTGAGTTGAGTGATCGCTTATAAGTACGCATGTCATTAATAAGGTTATGGTTGACCTCATGTCTTGAGGAGTTCATGTATTTCCTTTAATTGTGAATCGAATGTTCACATCTCGTCGTGGTGTTGAATCACTCTTGTCATTGATTTAGTCTTCCTGATTTAAACCATTCAAGATTTGAACACCATCATAACTAATTCTGTTACCTCGAACTTTGATCTTAAGTTGTAAGCATGATTTTACCTTTTGTTACATTGATGAAACTTGAAATTTTCCAAATTTCTAATTGATACTATTTTCCTTTCGTCGTTAAGTCAAACTCCGTACCGTCTGCACCGTGAGAGATGCAAGTGTTTGCAAGTCAACTTATGACTAAGAACACTCGTATCTCCTAAATGATTCTAACTCATCAAAACAGGGGTGATTTCCTTATTTTGATGATTTTCTATTCGTTTCGATAAATGGTTTCCAATTGTGATTTATAAAATTTCATCCGCTGGATCGGGGTGATTTCCTTATCCCGAGGATTGACTTCAATTATTTTCGTTGGAATGACATTTCGCAAATGACATGATCTCACTAAAATAGGATTGAAATCCGTACTATGGTGACAAATGTCAATCTTCGATTGTTTTCTTGCTATTATGAAATTCAATCATCAAGATAGGCGTAAATTCCATACTTTGATGATAATATCATCTTTAAGAATTGTATTTGTTCAAATGAGACGTCTTCATCAAAGTAGGAGTGAATTCTGGATTTTGATGAAGAAGTTCATCTTGTTATATTTTGTTTTTGTAAAACTTCACCGTTAAGATAGGAGTGATTTCCCTTACCTTAACGGTGAGTTACCTCGTCTTATTTTTGTGGATCCTCAACAAGGAGTTGGGATCGAACTTTTTGATTGGTAAGTTAATTAGTGGTCATACCTTGGGAATACACCATCAAGTTAGGAGTGAAAACCACACCTTGATGACTATTCTCATTTTTTTGATCTCTAACTTACCAAGGTTTTAATCAAGTGACAAGAAACATGTAGTAACTTGAAGGGTGAACCAATGTTAGTGTTTGGACCTATCAAGCCAAAGCATGATTTCTGAACTTGAAAGGAGACCCGAACACTGTAGGTTGATTTTGATTCCGAGCTTGGAGCATTTGAATTCTTAAATCGATTTCTTTCCCTTTATCTTCATGTTTTGACTCGATCTAGCTACATCGAACCATTTATTTCTTACTTATCAACTTTCACTTTGAGTTATCATCAACATATGATTGTGTGATGGTAGTCTTCTTAAACAATCTTTCTACTAAATAAGGGCATTATCAACTTGTGTTCATGTCTTTCTAGACACATAAATGTTCTCAGCTGTGCTTATGGGTATGATGAACCGCGTGTGCAAGCCGTACTTAGAAAACTATTTGCTGTTGCCTTTGTCGTTGATATTCTGAATTGTTTAAATTCCAATCCGATCATGAACGACGTTTTTGTTTAACTCTTTACCCATAATTAAAAATACAATTCCCATTATTTTGGATAACTTTGAACTCATAATTTTGAAAATCTCTAAATCTCTATCTTGACTGCGACTCACAAGACTTGTTATTCATTCTGATGGGGACAAAGATGATCATGAATTTCCGCGATTGGTATTCATGGTTTGGCATAAAGGAAATGATGACGTAGCTGGGTATATGTTCAAATTGCCTTGTACTTCTTGATGTCCTTTGGTGCATTATTGACCTATTGGCTTGTTTCTTCATTGATTTTGGCCTCCTAAATCTTAAACACATTATCCCAAATCTCTTAACGACCCTTAATAATCTTTTCCGAATGACTTCCCCTCAAATCCACACTTATCCTGAAAATCTATTACAATGATGTCCTCATTCTGAATTGAATCTCTAACCTTAACGAACACAATCCTTATATCAGCGTTACACTAGTTAAGCTTGAAACCTTAATGGCATAAGTAGACAAGAATCAATCATCTAAGATCTATTTTAAAGTTATTACTTGAGAAGCTTTTATATTCCATCCAAAAACATTCTAAACTTATCTCCGAGTCTCGTGTCACACCAATACTTAGTGTTTTTCGCGTGACAAAACCTTCCCAAATGTCTTGAACCATTTAAGGTACAAACATTTATTAACTAAAAATTTTAGATTAACAATCTTGTAACCTTTGTCAAGGAGCACATGAAATCATAAATAATGAAATTAACAAACTTAAGCATACCATCCCATCATAATTAAACTCATTTGAATTTAAACGTTCCAAGTGTCACTTGCGAATGTGTCATGAAATCCAAGTCTCCTCACATCCTTGAAATTAGTCTTTTTGTGATTAAATTTCGGGACGAAATTTCTTAAAGTAGGGGAGACTGTAACATCCGGCATTTTCAAGTTATAAACCCGAACCCTAACTAAAATCGAACTATCTTACGATATGAATTTCTTTATTTAACTTATTTTATTTATATTAATGAATTATATAGATTAGACGTGTAGTTTAAATTGATTTATTCAATTTATCATTTAAACAACTTATAATTACTTGTTGATTTATAAATAATTATTTTTCATAAAATTATAAACTTTATTAATCATGCTACAACAAATAACTAAATGGAAAAGACTTATTAAAACTTATAAAGTTATAAAATGAATTTTATTATACTTATAAAGTTTTATAAGTAATTATGAATTTTAAATATTGAAAATAAGTAATCAAATTATAAAGTTACAAGTTTTATAAAAGTTATAAAGATTAACAAATAAATAATTTGATTGATTATTTAAATTGGTTTTATAAAGTCTATAAATATTTTATAAAAAAAGTTGTTAAAATTATAGTCTTCAAGAATTTAAATTTTAAATTATAATTATTCTTTTATTTATTTAAATTATTTAATTTTATATTTATTTCAAATTCCAATCATAACCCCCTTTTAAAAGACTTATAAATCACCATTAACACCATTCATAACCTCCTCCTAACCTCAAGTATAAAAGCAAGGTTTAGGCCTCACTTTTCATTTGTTCATTCTCTAAAAACCTCACTCTTATATCTTTCTTTCATCCATTGGTTATGATGAAATTTGAAGAATTTTATTTTACAAGAAATTTCAAGAATTCTTAATACTAAGGTAATCCTTTATTGTTTTTATATTATACATTTTAATCATCCTAACATTCAATTGTTCTCATGACTTTATGTTCTTACTATTATTCTTTCTTCTACCAAACCTCTTTTTTATTTTAATAATTATCATTTGATCATTAACATTTTAATAATCACTAATCTTATAATAATCACTAACATTCCTAAATTAAGCTAACAACACACTAACATAAACAAAGAATCCCGTTTGCATATGGACGGCTATGCCGCCGCATTCGGTTATTCTGCAAGATTATTGTTCTAAATGATAGCTATGCCAAAGTCTTAGAATATTTTTATAACTCAAATGAAGACTAATATACCATATATTAATATAATAAATTGTTCTAACCCGTTTCATGTATTAACAATTTTAAAAGTGCACATAAGTGCCTTACTACAATTCTGGCAGAATATAGTCTTACTTCAACCGACCATAACTTGATCATAACAAACTAAATTTGGGTAAACTCAGACTCCAATGTTAAGTTCATTGAATTACCTTTTCAACGACAGTTTATACGTCTTCAAACTCAATCGGACGACTCAACAATAGCCTTCACAAAATAAGTGTGCATTTCAGCACCTTCTGTCTTGTGATGCTTGTTTGACCTATTTAAAGATCTTTTCATAAAAATGTTTCTGAATGAAAATTGTCCGGGAGACTTTGAACTAGTCAAGTATAAATTTTTATAATTTTATGAAACCGTTTGCTATTTTTAAAACCTGTTCAAACACATACCAAACATTCTGTCCAGAATCTAAAATTGATGCAATAATCCTTTTTCAATCTACCTTTCGCTTTTTAGCATTCTCTAAACGTTCTAACTTCTTGTAATGAATTCCAACATCAAGTTATTGTTTTTTTATCATTTAGGAGATCACCTTTGACTCTTGACATCCAAGCTTTCTTATGTACTCTACAATCATCACTATACTTGTGAGTTTTCTATGTGAGTATTTCCATACCCCTTTTTGCTTATTTTCACACTTTGGGGTGAAACATGTTAACTTATTATCATTGCACTTGTAAACTTATTTGAGACTTGTAATCTTTATGGCAATTCATCATGCAAAGTTGTGGTTAGTTGAACTTTTGTGGTTACCATGTTATGGCGTTATATGTACAATCATTAACTATTGCTAGCCCAGCGAAGTCATAGATCTATGGGCAAGACAAGCCTACTTTGGTTGATCCAAGTACACTTAGCTGATCATATAATCTTGTAAACGTTTGAGACTTGTAAAACTTTGTCGAGGTTTGATTGTTGCATTGTTCATAACATCCCTAATCACTTTATCCACTAACTTATGACTTGAATTGCCATCTTTTATATACTTATGTATTGAAAACTATGGAATGCTCACCAACATTTTTATGTTGACCTTTTATTTTTAACATGTTTCAGGTATACCCCAAGTTTGTGTTCTACTCTTTGAAGCTTATTACATCTAGGATTGGACCTAGAAATAAAATGGATGTTCATGTTATTTGTAGCATTTGTACATGATGTATTCTTTGTTGAAACTTTTACTTGTAATGTTATTAATGAAACTTATGAATAATATATTTGGAATTAGTAAATAGCGTTATGTGGCTGTGAACAATCGTAACCCTCACATCTCGACGTTTCCGCCGTCAAGGTTGGGGTGTGACAGATTGGTATCAGAGCCCATAACTATAGGGATTTAGGTTATTAGAAATGGTGACCTAGACTATAGTTGCATGAACCTCATAGAAAGATCCTTATACCTTTGTGCTTACATGTTGTTTGCATGCTACATAATGCTATGCCTTTTGTGCAACTTGATGTCTTAGCATAGGATTGCCTTATGTATGCTTAAACTTAGTTACTTGTCTCCCTAAACTTAACTTTGACTCTTTGACTCTCCCCGACAAATGAACTTCTTAAACCTATTCTTGGCAACATGTGGAATCTACACTTATTATTTTGGGTTCAATTCCTTAGACTCTATGTCTAATCTATGAACATCTCATCAAGGTTTTGATTTCATAAACCAAAGAAACTTGTGTGACACATAGACACCTGTATTCTGGATTTCCTGGCAAAAGGCCTTCAGGCTAAGGCAAGCATATCGTATAAATCTCATTGTGAGACCAGTTATGCTTACCTGGGGATTTCTGGGATGAGTGATAAACTATGGTCAACATACACAAGTCTCTATGGCAAATGGGTCAATTTACCTTGACGTGTCAACGATTCCAAATGGTAATGCGTTACCAAATGGAATCATCCTCTTTGTATCTTAAAAATCTTTGATTCCTTGAACTGGTATCTCTTCATTCTTATCATACATAATGTTCCTGTTAATATTGAACCTACCCTACATTTCAACTCTTACGTTTAAACACCATTATACGTTGAGCGTTTCATGTAACTATTTCTATATCTTGACCAACGTGAACATGGATCTTAATATACCCAAAGATATTGGGAATCTAAACCGAATGGTCATCAAAAACTTTAAACCGTTACTTATGGTTCTCAAGTGATGTGTCCCATAACTAAGAACATGCAATGCTATAGGTGGAATTTCTACATCTCGAGATACTTTGTCTAGGCAAAGTGTAAATGGTGATTTGACTCGATCATTAAATCCATTTACTTGACTCGAAACCCTTGAGATGAGTGATAGCTTATAAGTACGCATGTCATTAATAAGGTTATGGTTGACCTCATGTCTTGAGGAGTTCATGTATTTCCTTCAATTGTGAATCGAATGTTCACATCTCGTCGTGGTGTTGAATCACTCTTGTCATTGATTTAGTCTTCCTGATTTAAACCATTCAAGATTTGAACACCATCATAACTAATTCTGTTACCTCGAACTTTGATCTTAAGTTGTAAGCATGATTTTACCTTTTGTTACATTGATGAAACTTGAAATTTTCCGAATTTCTAATTGATACTATTTTCCTTTCGTCGTTAAGTCAAACTCCGTACCGTCTGCACCGTGAGAGATGCAAGTGTTTGCAAGTCAACTTATGACTAAGAACACTCGTATCTCCTAAATGATTCTAACTCATCAAAACAGGGGTGATTCCCTTATTTTGATGATTTTCTATTCGTTTCGATAAATGGTTTCCAATTGTGATTTATAAAATTTCATCCGCTGGATTGGGGTGATTTCCTTATCCCGAGGATTGACTTCAATTATTTTCGTTGGAATGACATTTCGCAAATGACATGATCTCACCAAAATAGGATTGAAACCCGTACTATGGTGACAAATGTCAATCTTCGATTGTTTTCTTGCTATTATGAAATTCAATCATCAAGATAGGCGTAAATTCCATACTTTGATGATAATATCATCTTTAAGAATTGTATTTGTTCAAATGAGACGTCTTCATCAAAGTAGGAGTGAATTCTGGATTTTGATGAAGAAGTTCATCTTGTTATATTTTGTTTTTGTAAAACTTCACCGTTAAGATAGGAGTGATTTCCCCTTACCTTAACGGTGAACAATCGTAACCCTCACATCTCGACGTTTCCGCCGTCAAGGTTGGGGTGTGACAATTCGCTCGCATGACTCAATCGCACACATACACACAGTCGCACGACTCAGTCGCACGACACACCCAGTCGCACAACTCAGTCGCACGATTGACTCAGACGCATGATTCAGTCGCACGACTCACCCATTCGCACGGCTCAATTGTATGACTGTCCCAGTCGCCTGAACAGAAAGTCGCGACTGCAGGAGGTGCAGAGCAGCCTTCGGCTGCTCCGAGCATGAGTTTTAAACAACAAGGACTTCCAGAAACACACTACAAACACACAGAAACAAGAAGAACACGCAGAAAGACATCACACGCACATACACGACCTCATGTGTTCGGGTTTGACCCGAACACCCGAAACCCTAAATGGACAACAAAAAAACGAGCAAGAAAAGGGACAACCAAGGTCGTCTACCTGCTAGAAAGGAGTAGACTCAGCTGTAGCCGAGGTCTTGACAGTGAAAACGTGACAAAAATGGGCGGTTTTGGTGCAAAGAGGAGGAAGAAAGGTGAAGAAGAAGAAATGAAGAAGAAGATGAAGTTATGGAGGATAGGGCTGGAAATGGGGTATTTATACCCAGCCCTAGTTTGGTAAAATGTCACATTTAGTCCCTGCACTTAACCCCCGAGTTTCCCAAATTTGTTTCGGTTGAAAACGACTTTATTAGGTTAGTTATATTAATGATAAAAATATATTTAATGATATTTGTAACTTAAAAATGGTTTTATTAGTGTTAATAATATTATATAAAAATGGTATATTTAATGGTGACGATGATAAAAATTTGTAAAAATTTTTAAGGATAGCATACATTAATGATAAGAACATAAGCATAACGATGATAAAGCAAGTATAATATCCACACGAATAGTTTATAAAGATGAGGAATGATTGAGCGAAGAAAAGTTAACGAAATCCACGTTAATTGACGGACCTTTTGATGACGGATGTCACAATTATCATGTCATCTTTTAGGTTGTTGGAGTTATGGAATTACTATATTTCTTACTCCTATAAATACAACCCTTGTATCTCATTATTAAATACACAATCAATAATATAAATCTCTTTCCTTACATTTTTTCATATTGTTTTGCTATTAGGTTTGTTTTACAAAACGTTATCAGCACGAATTGCTTCAGAGTTGGATCGTAAGCATATGAAACTCTTAACTAAATTGACAATTAATGATGAAGATATATGTCTAATAGACAGTGCCACCACACACATAATTCTCAAGAAAAAGGATTATTTCACTAATTTATTCTGAAAAGAGGCAAATGCTAGTACTATATCCGGTAGTACAAAATTAATTAAAGGGTTTGGAGAAGCGTATATAGTGTTACTAGGAGGGATACAATTTAAATTTAATAATGCCTTGTTTTCTCCATTATCTCGACGAAATCTAATAAGCTTTAAAGATATTCGTCAAAATGGATATCATGTTGAGACTACATGTGAAGGACATGATGATTTCCTTCAAATCATAAATGTGATTTCGGATACAAGACATGTATTAGAAAAATTATCCGCACTTGCCTCCGGTTTGTATTGTACTAAAATGTTTACAATCGAATCAAATTCGATAATGGACAAGGAAAACTTTATTGTGTAGCATGATTGTCTAGGTCATCCCGGATCAACAGTGATGCAAAAAATAATAAAAAATTCATGTGGGCATCAATTGAAGAACCAAAAGATTCTTCAGTGTAAGGATATTACATGTGTTGCATGCTCACAAGGAAAGTTAATTACACATCCATCATAATTAAGGTGAGGAATGAATCTCTTGGTTTTTTAGAAAGAATACATGGGGATATTTGTGGGCCTATACACCCTCCTAGTGGACCATTTAGATACTTTATGGTCCTAAATGATGTATCAACTAGATGGTCACATCCTTTTATCAAGTCGGAATATGGCTTTTGCACGACTACTTGCTCAGTTGATAAGATTACGAGCACATTTTCCAGATTACCCCATAAAGATAATTCGGTTGGACAATGCTGGTGAATTTACATCACAAATATTCAAGATTATTGTATGTCTATTGGGATAAGTGTTGAGCATCCTGTACCACATGTACATACACAAAATGGGCTTGCTGAATCGCTTATCAAGCGACTTCAAATGGTTGCTAGACCAATTCTTATGAAATCAAAACTACCTGTTTCCACTTGGGGACATGCAATTTTACATGCAGCAACTTTAATTCGCATTAGGCCAACTAGTTCTCATACTTCCTCCCCATTAAAGTTGGTTTTTGGTCAAGAACCAGATATCCCTCATCTAAGAATTTTTGGTTGTGCTGTATATGTTCCAATCGCTCCACCACAACGCACAAAGATGGGACCTCAAAGGAGATTATGAATATATGTTGGGTATGAATCACCATCTATAATTAAATATTTAGAGCTATCAACAGGGGATTTATTTACGGCTAGATTTAGTGATTGTCATTTTGACGAATCAACTTTTCCAACATTAGGGGGAGATGAAAAGCGGCTGGAAAGTAATATAATTTGGAATGAATTATCATTATCTTATGTTGATCCTCGAACTAAACAATACGAACTAGAAGTTCAAAGAATAATTCATTTACAAGGATTAGCAAATCAATTAGCAGATGCATTTACTGACACAAAAAGAGTTACTTAGTCACATATACCGGCTGCTAATGCTCCAATAAAAATTAGTGTCTCAAAAGAACAACCACACATTGGTAATGAGTCTAATCCACGCCTAAAGCGTGGCAGGCCAATTGGTTCCAAGGATAAAAATCCTCGAAAGAAAAAAAGAGCAAATGATGAAGATGGTCAGATCAAGGTAATAAAAATGCTAGAAAAAGAGTCTCAAGAAGAAACACCAGACATGATGGTTCTAGACGAACCTCAGGTACCTGAAAATGAAGAGATCTCAATAAATTATATCATGTCTGAAAAAATATGGAACCGGAATAAAATCGACGTCGATTATAAATTTTCATACAATGTAGCGCCAGAAGTAATGCAAAATAAGGAGGATCATGAACCAAAAACCGTTGAGAAATGTAAACACAGAAATGACTGGCCAAAATGGAAAGACGCAATTAAGGCAGAATTAAATTCCCTCAATAAAAACGAGAAGTTTTTGGACCTGTGGTTCGTACACCTGAGGGTGTAAAGCCCGTTGGATATAAATGGGTCTTTGTGTGAAAACGTAATGAGAAAAATGAAATTATACGATACAAGGCAAGATTAGTAGCCCAAGGATTTTCGCAAAGACCTGGAATAGATTATGAGGAGACATATTCTTCGCTGATGGATGCAACAACTTTTCGTTATCTTATTAGTCTGGTAACACAAGAAGGAATTGATATGCGTCTAATGGATGTTGTTACAGCCTACCTCTGTGGCTCACTTGATACTGAAATTTACATGAAACTTCCTAAAGGATTTAAACTACCAAAATCATGTATAGCAAGTTCTCGAGACAATCTTTCAATTAAATTAAACAAATCATTATATGGACTAAAACAATCTAGGCGTATGTGGTACAATCGTCTCAGTGAGTATTTGTTGCAAGAAGGTTATAAAAATAACTCAGTTTGTCCATGCATCTTTGTAAAAAGATCAAAATCTGAATACGTTATCATTGCTGTATACGTTGATGACTTGAATATAATCTGAACTCCTGGAGAGCTCCACAAAGCAATTGAATTCTTAACAAGGGAGTTTGAAATGAAAGACCTTGGAAAAACAAAGTTTTGTCTGGGATTACAAATTGAACACCTCAAAGATGGAATACTTGTGCATCAAGAAAGCTATATAGAAAAAACTACTTAAAAGATTTTATATGGAGAAATCACATCCACTAAGTACTCCTATGGTTGTAAGGTCGCTTGATGTTGAAAAGGACCCATTTCGACCTCCAATGAACGGAGAGGAAATTCTTGGTCCAGAAGTGCCATATTTAAGTGCAATTGGTGCATTAATGTTTCTTGCTAGTCATACGCAACCAGATATTTCTTTTTCTTTAAACTTACTATCTTGATATAGCTCATGCCCGACAAAAAGGCACTGGAATGGAGTGAAACAAATATTCCAATATCTTCAAGGTACAAAAGATATGGGTTTGTATTTTACTAACCACTCGAAAACAAGTTTAGTTGGTTTTGCAGATGCAGGGTATATGTCTGATCCTCACACCGACCGATCTCAAACTGGATATATATTTACAAGTGGAGGTACTGCAATTTCATGGCGTTCCATAAAGCAAACAATCACAGCTACTTCATCTAATCATGCAGAAATTTTGGCAATACATGAAGCTAGTCGAGAATGTGTTTGGTTAAGGACTGTAATTCAACACATTCGGGAATCTTGTGGTATTTCTTCAGAAATTGAGAAACCGACAATCTTACATGAAGATAACGCTGCATGCATTGCTCAACTTAAGGAAGGATATATCAAAGGTGATAGAACTAAACATATTTTGCCGAAGTTTTTCTTCACACATGATTTGCAGAAGAATGGAGATATTACTATTCAACAAATTCGTTCTAGCGACAATTTGGCAGACTTGTTTACTAAGTCACTTCCGACTTCAACATTTAAGAAACTGGTTCATAAGATCGGGATGCGTCGACTCAAGGAACTTAACTAATATTCATCAGGGGGAGAAATTACGCGCTGCACTCTTTTTTCCTTGTCTATGGTTTTGTCCCATTGGGTTTTCCTAGCAAGGTTTTTAATGAGGCAGCACTACAAGCGTAATAAATTGATAACCAAGGGGGAGTATTATAAATATTATTTTATGGTTATCAAATTGTATAGATAAACTCTATTAGAGATATATTTGAATAAAAGATTATCATGTCATCTTTTAGGTTGTTGGAGTTATGGAATTACTATATTTCTTACTCCTATAAATACAACCCTTGTATCTCATTTTTAAATACACTATCAATTATATAAATCTCTCTCCCTACATCTTTTCATATTTTTTTGCTATTAGGTTTGTTTTACAACAAAATCAATATATTTGAAAGTTCTAGACAACTTTTTTGACGTACAACATATTATTTATAAAAGATAATAAATAGAAAATTTGGTTCATCGTAACTAAACTATAAAACTCGGTTATTTTGTAATTTGTTTTAGATTTTCTGCTTATTGTTTATTTTGCTTTCGAATCATTCTAATTGAATTTTGTGTTTCTGAAGGTGACGGCAGCACTGTCTTCAAACGATCTCCACCATCACCATCCTTTTCCTCACAACAGACCTCCTTTGTCATCACCCTAACCACCACCATCTAACTCACGTAACACAAATTATTCCAAGTTGTTTACATATGATACACAATGTGTTTGAACACACAAAAGTTTATAGTCGATATTTTTATTGATTAAAGAACACAGTTACACAAAGTAGAAAAGCCAAATGGATCTTAGAAAAGAACGTGGAGATTATAAATATAAAAGAAATTACTCTAATTTACAATTAAAAAAATATTTTCTGAAAATGTTCGTTTAACCAATTTTTTCTATCCTTATGATCAACTCATTACTCACACTGTCCCCACCCTAACACAGGCGCCCTGACCGCAAACCAAGTTCGTTCAAACGCATGATTAGCGGTTCAGATAAAGCCACGTGTCTGTATAGGGTCGTCACAATTCGGATGACCGTAAATTTGTTCGGACGAACTTACAAACATTCAGACGACCGTAAGTTTGTTTGAATGAACGGAAACATGTCCTTCATAACGACACTATTTAGACACATGTTTTCATCCGAGCTGACCATGACTTCAATTCTCTTGGGTAAGGATATTTTAAAAAATTACTTGGTCAAAGAAACATTTTAAGTGAAAAATATAGTCAAAAAGTAACATTTTCAAAATTTTGCTAAAAAACCTCTACTTTATTCTCATAGTACCTATGGTAATCAATTTACAAGATGGTACTTCAATTCCTCGATTCACTCAAAACATTCCCACTCACTGGATAGTAGTGGTATCACGTAATGTCAACATATATAGAAGATAATCTTTCATAAAGATTGTGATAGCAAACCTTACATGATTCCCTTATGCCAGATTGAAGTCTCAATACATAACAACATAAGTATTCAGTTCTTAATTATCATATCATCAGTGTAGCTGTAGCTTGGTAAATTTTCAACCATTTACACTTCTACTTTTAATGTTTAAATTGCAACTTGAGCATTCAGCTTGAACAGATGTGCTGAAAAAAAGATAATAACCATATGTCCATATGTTTAGCACGAGACATCAACATCTTTTTTTTAAGTTTAAATCCCAGGGCTGAGTACTGTAGAATTTGATAAGAGACATGGGCACTGAATTACATGTATGTGGTTTGTAATGGTAGCTCATGTTCCTGAGTTGGGAGGTCCTAAACAGATTAATTGTATCTGCTTTTACTGCACTAAGTCCTCCTTTAAGTTGGGTGGTTGATTCTAGACTTTCTATTACCTACCCAAAGTATGTGATATGATGATAATGTCATGTGACATCAACTTGCAAAACACATCTAGTATGTTTGATCATTGTCATATACATAGAAAACTTATATTTTTTTTTTCTGTTTTGATGTTAATTTGAGAAAATAGATAGTTTTTGGTGTGTTTTTCAAATGTTTTTGGTCTTTTGTTGTGATTTGCACTTCTGTTAACATGACTAGTGGAACTTGCCTACGTGATAGGGAGGTTCAACAGGTGTCAGGCGAGGTAGTTAAGGTGACATGTTAACTATGGTGTTTTTTTGACTAGCGGATGTTATGAGGTTCAACAGGTGTTAGTCGAGGTAGTTGAGGTGACATGTTAACTATGGTGTTTTTTTGACTAGCGGATGTTATCAGTACGTACTCGATTTGACAACTCTGCTTTATTACTTTTCTTATAATTTTTAATTCAGTGAAAATATTTTATTGGAAAAACGGGTACAAGTACGAAAAATAATAAGGTAGAGTTGTCAGATCGTGCATTGTTAACATAGTCAAACTAGCGGAACACAACAGTTAACATGCCATTTTAGCCACCTCAACTGGAACCTGCTAACCCCCTGCCACGTGAGCAAGTTCTGCTAACACCCAAACAAAACATTCTTCTCAAAAGAGCACCAAAAATCATATGTTTTTCCATAGTAACACCAAACTAAATTTTTTTAAAAAACAACTGACAATGTCTCCATCTATGTGTGCGCATGTAGTTTATGTTTAACTGTGTGATGAGGTTATGATGTAGCTTCATGCCTTAAATAGACATATTTACACAGAGAGAACACAGAAAATGTGACACACTAACCAAATTCCTGTTGCATTGAAATTTATGAGCTAAAAAACATATGTTTTGCTATCTAAATGTGAAAGAAAGATGACATGATAGAGGATTTCGTGTATGACATGATCACCATTTGATGATATAAAGCAGCACACTGCCATTTAAGACACCTAAACTAAACCAAAAGGACAAATAGAAACAAACAAAGAATGACACAATGATAATAAAATTGTACTTGGAGAATAATCTGTTCACATAACATATCTAGCATCAGTCATAAAAGAATGTAACTAGAAAAGAATTCATGCAAAAACCTGTTAAGTTTTCTTGTAAAATTATTCATCATCTGCACCATCTTCATCACTTCACCAACAACACTTCTTCTTAACACCATAGTAATGAAGATACCATTTAACAAACTTCTTCAACCCCGTCTCCAGATCAACACTCGGCTTATACCCAAGCTCCACACGCGCTAGACTTATATCCGCATGCGTCAACGGCACATCCCCATTTCGAGGCATCAACACCACCTTCTTCTTCGCTTTCACCTTCAACAACTTCTCTAACGTCCTCACCAATTTATGAACCGAAACAGGCGAAGTATTCCCCAAATTAATAATACGAAACTGCGCCTCACCCTTCCTCTTCCTCCTCCCCCTCTTCGCCGAATCAATCGCCAATAAACACCCCTTCACAACATCATCAATGTACGTAAAATCCCTCGCAATCGTCCCATGATTCGCCCCTTCAAACACCGAAATCTCCTTTCGGTTCAATATATCTTTAGTAAAGAAGAAGTAAGCCATATCAGGTCTCCCCCAAGGCCCATAAACCGTGAAAAACCTCAACCCGGTGATCGACAACCCATGAATATGGTTATACGCATGCGCGATCGCCTCTCCCGCCTTCTTCGTAGCAGCGTAGAGGCTCGCTGGATGATCCGTTCGATCACTCTCCGAGAACGGGACCTTCGAGTTAAGCCCGTAAACCGAGCTAGACGAAGCCCAAACGACCGCGGGTGGATTCACGGTCGCTTTAACCATTTCTAAGAGGTTAACAAACCCTTCAACGTTAGACTTAATGTATGAACCAGGGTTCACCATTGCATACCTCACACCTGCTTGTGCAGCAAGGTGGAGGACATGAGTGAATTGTATCAACCCGAAGAGCTCCCGGAGTAAATCGACGTCGTTGATGTCGCCTTTTACGACGAACACTCCGGCGGGGTCTAGAAGGTGCGTTTTCCTTGCGTTTTTCAGCATGGTGTCGTAGTACGGATCGAAATTATCGATCCCTACGACACCATCGCCGCGGCGCTTTAGCGCGACCGAGGCGTGTGCACCAATGAACCCCACGGCGCCGGTGACGAGAACAGTATAGCGACTGCCGGAGCGAGGTGTAGCTGATAACATGATTTCTGTTTTCCAATTCGATACCGCGGTGGTGGTGGTGGTGGTGGTGGTGGTGGTGGTGGTGGTGGTGGTGGTGGTGGTGGTGGAGGGGGATAAGAAGAAGAGCATGATGATCAGTGATAAGAAGATGATCCACCAGAGAGTGCATTTGGGGGAGGAGGTGTGGAGGCGGAGGCGGTGGTGGAAGTAGTAGACGGAGGATTTCTCCGGCTTGAATTTTCCGGCGGTTGATGGGAGGTTGTCGATGTGATGGAGGATTGGCTTCAATGCGGTCATCGTTGTTGTGGGTTTTTGGGATGGAGATGATCGGAATTAGGGTTCCGGCGAGGGAGATGGTGAAGATGATCGGAATTAGGGTTCCGGCGGGGGAGATGTGATCAGAATTAGGGTTCCGGCGGGGGATGTGATGTGGTTATAGGGGGTGAGAGTAGAATGTTTGAAGATGGTAAAATGAAAAGTGATGAGGGTTTTTGTTTTCGTCAAACCGAAATAATATAAAGATGTTAAAAGATACTTTTCTGAACTTCATATTATTTTTTAGTAAGATGAGTAGTATAAACTATTCATGTGACTATGTGAGCATTTTTCACATTTAGATTGCGTTTTCATCAAATTTGACTCGTGTAAATGGTAGAAGCTTGGTTTTAATTACTTTGTTTTGTATTATAAAGTTTAGACTAATATATGAAAGCTGTTTTTGAGGACTTTTTCATAGAAAATAAGAAATTATAACTATTTAAAAGTATTTGTAGTTCTCTGAGTATGATTACCTTTTTGGTATTTTTTTGATGAGGGGATATACTTACCATGTTTTCAACATCTTTATACTAAGTAATTAAGTATCATATTACATTGATTTTTTTCTCTTTTTAATGGGTTTAAATTATATCCTCCTTTTGTCTTTAATTTGTTGACCCTAATACAAGTTCAGGTGAGATATATCATTGTCGCGTATCTATTTTGGCTTACTTATCATTTCTTATTTCATGAAATATCAACTAAAAGTCACATTATACTCAATATGATTGTTATGCATCTGAAATTCAATTTTACCTGACAAGACTTGCATATTGCCGCAAACTCTGTGTACATGTGTATTGGTATTCAAATTTAATCCATGAAGTTTACACATATCTAAACACCCATCTAGACAAACATGGATTAGTATGAATTGATGGAATTTTATCCATAGCGATAATCTATAATTTGTTAGATTTTTTTAAAACCACAAGATCAATCAATGAATCTAGTTGGTTCATAACATCAACCATGTAAATAATGTTGTCTAGGATTTTCAACTCATCACAAGGTCATAGCACGCCTTTGATCCGATTTAATAGCCATAGGTTTTCATGAATTCTATCGTAGAACAGGACGACCTATGTCCAGTTTGTTGCATGTTTACAAATGGTTGAGTTTTTTGCCTTTTTGTATGAACTTAAAGACACATGTCCAAATTTAGTGGTCTCTCATTGTATTTATAATTACATTCTTTAGATATAGCAAAGAAGATGAGGGATTATGTTTGTCTTAAATTGCCTAAGAACTTTGTTGGATCTAGAGAGGCTGTTGCAACCAAAACTAAGTCACTTAGAAGATTTTGAGTACAACATACAAAGGACTTCCGAAGCCAAGTATAGAACTTCCGAAGGAAGAAGGAGCTCTTCCGAAGTCTAAGTGTAAAATACACTTCTGAAGGAAAACTCCAACTTCCGAAGACAAAGAAGCTACTTCCGAAGATCAAGACTTAAAGACAAAGATCTGAAGTCAACTTCCGAAGTACAAGAAGACCTCAAAGCCTCGGAAGCATAGAAGCATCTTCCGAAGTATAAGTGGCTTCGGAAGAACTTGTTCTTCCGAAGCCAGTTAACCTTCGGAAGACACTTCTATTATCCAGTGGACATAAGTATGGCCTGTCTGACACTCAGCTGCAAATCTCTGAGATACTACATGGCGTTTTCTCAAAAGCCATGTAGTTGACCATACTTTAATCTATTGTTTACCTTTTTATGTTAAGTACAATTGCCATCTTTAGTTGGTGACAAAAGGTAAGTCATGGACATGTCATGACTACCATATCTTAGATAATACTTTATCTAAGATACCTTAACTATAGCATTGTAATGTATGCTTTAGTCGTAGGTTTCCAGCTGGTATCAAGTATAACCGGCTGTAGGATCTAGTATATATAGTTTCTCATTGTAACTCTTGTTTCATGCTTGTAAGTGTCTTGTAATCTTGAGTTGAGAAGTAATATATACAAGTACCTTGAAAATATATTCCTGTTTGTTCCTTTGATTACTTATTATATTATTATCAACTCTTGTTAAAGGCATTGCTTCATCTTATTTGAGTGTTACTATAAGCGAGTTTGAGAGAATCACAAGTGTTTAAGTGACAAAACCCAATCCTGCAATTGGTATCAGAGCTTTTTAGGCTCTTGATTGTGAGATCTTACCATCCTAATCAACCAGTTTTTCACTCCTCCTTATACCTCACTCAAAAATGGCCCTCAACAAATCTGAAGTTGAGATGGGAACGATGACCAAAGCTCCCATCATCGACCCTGAAAACTTCAGGTCTTGGTGCAGAAGAATGGAAGGCTTCATCAGATACCAGGATAGCAAGATGTGGCAATCCATCGTTAATGGCCCGTATAAGCCAAAAGTTGCTGGTGGAAACGGTGCCATGATCGAGAAGGCCGTTGAAGACTATTCCGATGAAGACAGGAAGAAGCTTGACATAGACAGCAATGCTATGACTGTTCTTATGACTGCAATCTCAAACTCCATCATGGTGGGGTTTGAGCATTGTAAGTCTGCCAAAGAACTCTTTGATGCTCTTGCTCAAATGTACTCAAGCTCGAATGATTCAAAGAAGGACTCACTGAAGCAGCAGTTTGAGAACTTCACCTATGTTGCTGGAGAAACTCTTAGCCAGCAATATTTCAGGTATATGGATCTTATCTCTTCCCTTCAATCTGTGGGAATCACTCAAGAACTTAGAGACCTTACTAGAAAGTTTATGAGTGCTCTACCCAATGAGTGGACATTCTACTGTGTCTCCATCAAGAGAACAGAGAATTTGAATACACTCACCATGACCGAACTCTATGGAATCCTTGATGGATACCGTTTGGAAATGGAAAGCAAAGGGGTCACCAAGCAAGCAGACCCTTGAGCCTTCCTGCTAGCAACGCTTTAATGGTTGCTGAAGGCTCAGGCATCTCCCAGTCTCAGCAGTACCTGACCTACACCCAGCAGCCATCTTGTTCATTGGGCCTTACATCACATTTCCTGAGACTCCAAGGTCTCATCAAGCTCAGCAAAGCTCCTTTCAGGAGGGCTGTGCATTTGTCTCAGGGAGTGGACACTCCAATGATTATCAATTCTGCTTTGATGATCTTGAGTGCTTTAGCCCGGATGACATAGAGTATGTGGACATAGTCCAACAAATGGCTCTTCTAACCTACAGAGCGAAGAAGTTCTTTAAAAGAACTGGAAGGCAATTCCCTCAAAACCCAATCACCAGCAAGTTTGGGTTTGACAAAAGCAAGGCTAAATGTTACAACTGTAACCAGCTTGGCCATTTTGCAAGGGAATGCAAGGCTCCCAAGTCCAACCCGGGAACCTCACAGGCCTCCACACATCCTTCTACACCAAAGCCCAACGGAAAGTCAACTGAAACAGCAGCAATGGCTCAAGAAGTTGACTGGAGCTTTATGGTTCAAGATGTGACTCCTGCTCAAGCACTCATGGCAGGAACAGATGAAAACAAGGTATATGAACATCTCTGTACCCCTGCTTGTATTGCTAAGGTTAAATTGTACCAGGACTACAATATGGAAATTAAATCTGATATTGAGTCTTTAAATGTTTTAAAATCTGACTTTAAAAGGGCTGAATCTGACTACCAAAAGAAAATTGAGGAGTTAGAGAAAACTGTGTCCCTCTTAAAACATGAACACACCAACTACAAGACTCAAATCAAGGATTTAATATCCAAATTGACTGAGGCTCAAGCCCAGCTTGTCACGCTGAGGCTCAAGCCAGGAAGTATGCTATTTCCGAGCAAAACTTCCAAGCCATACTTGCATCATCCTCTCACTCCAAACTTTGTTATCAAAACAAAAGTGGGTTGGGAACCAATGAAATTGCTCCACCACACTCTTATGAGTCTGTAAGACAACCAAGGTGTGGTACTGAAGAGCAAGAGGTTCCATCTGTTGACCCACCTTCTCAAGAGTCAAAGAGTGATGCAACTATGGAGACCATGACCATCACAGGGAAGGAACAGGTAATTGTGCCCTCCCCAGCCAATGATGATCAAACCCTGACCACCAAAGCCAGAAGAAGCAGGGCTAAAGCAGCCAGAAAAACTGCCAAGAAGGTGGCTGAATCCAAACTGAAGATAGACCCAAAGCAAAAGGGTGTATTCATATCAGCTGGATTTCAGGTGGTTGGACCTTCTGATTCAGGAAAAGAGTACAGTACCAGTACTCCTATCCTACCAAAGGATCAGAAGTTAAAGGGAAAGGTTGCTGATGAGGAGAAAAAGAACAAGAAACAGCAACCCTCTCAGAAAGTTAACATTGCATGCATAATGTGTGGTCTGCAAAACCACATGGCTAAAGATTGTTACTACAATCCTGCTAGCACACATTATGCAAATAATGTTAAAAGAGAAGGAGTCAGGAAGGTTTCACATTTGGACCATATCAAATGGTTCAAGTGATGAAAAAGGGAAAGCTTGTTTCCGAAGCAAGGCTTCTCTCGGAAGAAAACTCTTCTTCCGAAAGGAAAAAGGCTTCGGAAGTTAAAGCTGCAAAGACTCAGAAAACAAAAGAGTCCCCTTGAAACCATCCCAGAAGAAGACTGCTTCGGAAGAAAAGGTGGTGAAGGTCTCTTCCGAAAAGAAAGAAGCTTCGGAAGAATGCCAAGCTACAAAAGCTTCAACAAGCTCATCTTCTATGATCAACCAAGGGATGGAATGGAAGATCAAGGAAGATGCTGTAGCCCAAACCTCTTCTTCAAAGACATCAATTGAACCCCCATGCATAAATTTTGGTTCAATCATGTCACTCTCATTGGAAGAACCCAAGACCAACAAGGCTTGGGTTTCCAATCAAAACTAATTATCTCACCTTATGTGCAGGGACATCCATATGACAAGAATAACAACATTTGGATTGTAGATAGTGGATGCTCCAGGCACATGACAGGGAACAGATCTCTCCTTCAACAATTTCAACATTATGATGGAGGTCCTGTCCAGTTTGGAGGTGAGGCCGGAGGATATATTTCTGGCAGAGGAAGTATATCCAATGGAAAGTTAAAAGTTGACAAAGTTAATTTTGTCAAACAGCTTGAACACAATCTGTTAAGTGTTTCTCAATTCTGTGATCAAAAGCATCAAATGCTTTTCACAGAACATGAGTGCATCATCCTCAAACCTGGGATGACAATTCCTCAGGAATTGGTGCTTCTTAGATCTCCCAGGAGAGGGGATATGTACAAGCTTGATATGAACAATGCTTCCCCAATGGGAGAAGTATCATGCTTTCTTTCCAAAGCTGATGGTGATGAGTCAACACTATGGCATAAACGAATGTGTCATGTCAATTTTAAGACAATGAATAAATTGGCTAAAAATAACTTGGTACATGGTTTGCCTAAAAAGAATTTTTCTGCAAAGATAACTGTGTTGCTTGCCTGAAAGGGAAACAACACAGGTCTTCTCATAAATCCAAAGTTGTTAACTCTATCACCACTCCATTACACTTATTGCACATGGATCTATTTGGTCCCACAAGTATAATGAGCATTGGAAGGAAATCATATTGCCTTGTGGTAGTTGATGATTTTACTAGATTTACATGGGTATTCTTTTTAAGAACTAAAGATGAAACTGCTGAAACTTTAAAATCTTTTATTCTTAAAATAGAAAATCAAGTTGATCACAAGGTTAAAATAATTAGAAGTGATCAAGGGACTGAGTTTAAGAACTTTGTTCTTGACTCATTTTGTAACTCAAAAGGGATTGCCAGACAATACAGTGCTCCTAGAACTCCTCAACAAAATGGTGTTGCTGAGAGGAGAAATAGGACACTTATTGAGGCTGCTCGGACTATGTTAGCTGATTCAAAGCTGCCTCTAACATTCTGGGCAGAGGCAGTCAGCACTGCATGCTATGTGCAGAACAGAGTTCTTGTAGTAAAGCCACATGGAAAGACCCCTTATGAGTTATGGAACAAGAGGCCACCGTTCATTGGCTTTCTAAGGTCCTTTGGCAGCAGGTGTACCATACTTAACACAAAAGACAATTTGGCAAAATTTGCTGAAAAGTCAGATGATGCTATCTTTGTTGGATATTCCTCCTATTCTAAAGCATACAGGGTTTATAATATTAAAAACCAACAATTTGAGGAATCTTCCAACATTGTAGTTAATGAGCACACTCCTTGTGTTAGGGGGAATGGCCCTGATCATATCTTTGATTTAGAATTGTTTCCAAACTATTCTAAACCATCTTGTGAGAATGTTTCAGCTGGAACAGGTGCTCAAAGCAATTCTGATGAAGATCAACTGTTTGAGCTTCCCAGACCTACTCCAAGTTCTCCAAGAGCTACAACAAATCAAGTTCCCACTATTGAAAGATCTGACAGCATAACCATTTCAAGAGATAGTGGAACTTCAACAAGGGATTCACCTGATGATTTTCAAATCTCTTCAGGTGATCCTGCACAACACCAAGCTGATGGAAGCAGCATTTTGAAGGAACAGGCAACTGTTAATGATGCTTCACAGCAAAGAAATGATGATGTTTCTCTTTCATTCAATCAGTCCTCATTGAATGAGCTTGAAACAACAGCTGGACCAAGTATTCAAGCTCCTGAGCAAAATATGTCCAACTTGGACTTATCTTTGCAACTGGAGGTGATTCCAAGACTCAGAATTCACAATACTCATCCAGCTGAAAACATCATAGGGGAAGTCTCTGAGGGTGTGAGAACAAGAGGACAAACTCATAATGGGAATGTCTGCTTGTACTCATGCTTCTTATCCCAAATGGAACCCAAGAAGGTGGAAGATGCCTTGAAAGATAGTAGCTGGGTTGAATCAATGCAAGAGGAGCTGCTTCAATTCAAAAGACAAAAGGTTTGGAACCTATGTCCGCTACCATCTGGTCAAGTACCTATAGGCACCAAATGGGTATTCAGGAACAAAAGAGATGATAGAGGCTTGATTATCAAGAACAAGGCAAGACTGGTGGTTCAAGGATACACTCAAGAGGAAGGAATCGATTATACTGATGTCTTTGCACCTGTTGCAAGACTTGAGGCAGTTAGGATCTTCCTTGCTTATGCTGCATCCAAGAATTTCACTGTCTACCAGCTTGATGTCAAGTGTGCCTTTCTATATGGGGATATAGATAGGGAAGTCTATGTATGCCAGCCTCCAGGATTTGAAGACCCACAGCATCCAAACTATGTGTGCAAGTTGGATAAAGCTCTATATGGGCTGCACCAAGCACCTAGGCTGTGGTATGAGACATTGTCTCAATTTCTCCTGAAGAATGGTTATACTAGAGGTACCATTGATAAGACTCTCTTCATTAGAAAGTCTGGGAAAGACATTTTGCTTGTTCAAGTCTATGTTGATGACATCATATTTGGTTCCTCAAATGACCAAATGTGCAAAGACTTTGAGAGCATTATGAAGAAGAAGTTCGAGATGAGTTCTATGGGAAAAATGGACTTTTTCCTTGGAATTCAGGTAAAGCAATTGAAGGAAGGGTTCTTCATCAATCAATCTAAGTATGTCAATGATATCTTAGAGAGATTTGATATGAAGGATTGTAAAGCAGCAAAGACACCCATACCCAGAAACCATGATCTATGCCCTGATTCTGAGGGGGAGGATACTGATCAACATCAGTATAGAGCAATCATTGGTTCTCTGATGTATCTCACAGCAAGTAGACCTGATATCATGTTTGCAACTTGCATCTGTGCAAGATATCAGGCTGCTCCAAAGGTGTCTCACCTAATTGCTGTCAAGAGAATCCTCAGATACCTCAAAGGAGCACCTAATTAGGTCTCTGGTATCCAAGAAATAGTGATTTTAATCTCTATGGTTACTCTGATAGTGATTATGGTGGCTGCAACATCAACAAGAAATCAACATCAGGTGGATGTCAATTTCTTGGTGGAAGGATCATCTCATGGCAATGCAAAAAGCAATCCTGTGTCTCTACATCAACTGCTGAAGCTGAATACATTGCTGCTGCAAGTTGCTGTGCTCAGCTGCTGTGGATTCAAAACCAGATGATAGACTATGGATTCAACTTCATGAGCACTCCTATCCACATTGACAACAACAGTGCTATATCCATTACTGAAAATCCAGTGAAGCACTCCAAGACAAAGCACATTGATATCAGGTATCATTTCATTAGAGATATTCATGAGAAAAATCTTATCAAACTAATCAAAGTTGATTCAAATGAACAATATGCTGATTTGTTCACCAAAGCATTTGATGAACAGAGATTTAAATATCTCATTACAGCTATTGGGATGATAAACATTGATTAGTTAATCTCAATTGAAAACCTTTTTAATGTGTAAAGTCTTATGTCAAAACAATCTAAGCCCTGTTACAAAAGATCTTTTCTTAAATTTATCTAAGTATAAGTTCTTCCGAAGAGAAATTAACCCTCGGAAGATATCTTGCATATCTTCCGAAGCAAATTTCTCACAGGATAATTTTCTTCTCGGAAGAGTGTTAAGTCTCGGAAGAAGCGATTGAGTTCACTCAGATCTACTTCCGAAGCACTTAACACACTCCATCTGAAAGCAACATATACTCTCGGAAGTAAGCAATTTACCTTCGGAAGTAAATTTGCCTTCGGAAGAACATTACCTTCGGAAATACTTTATACTCGGAAGAAAGATTTTACTGTGTAACGGAAATCTTTTGGGCCCCACACTGTAAAAAGTAAAGATTTTGTTAATGATGTCGGATTATTTAAATGGTCTAACCTTACCGCCCATGTCACATCATCCACTGAACCCTCACATCATCTTATCCAAACCACCCTTTAAACCGCCATTTCACCCATTTAAATACTTCCGGTTAATCACTTACACTCTTTTTACCCAATTCACTGCCCTAAAAGCTTTCTTCTTCTCCAATTTACCTTACTCAGAACTATTCTACTGTTATCTTCTCAAATGGCCTTAAACCCTCAGCACAACCAGGTCGCACTCCTTGACTCTTCAAGGGATGATGACTTCTCTGATATCATTTCTTTCCTAGCCCAATCTTCATACTACACTGCCTTGACCGTAAACCCTACCATCTACTCCAACCAAATGTCCGAATTTTGGGCAAATGGTCGGATTGAAACCCTAAACGGGGTTCGTGCTATTAGGTCAAGCATTTGTGGCCAAGAGTTGGTCATCACTGAACAGATCATCAGGGAGCATCTTGAGCTCCATGATGAGGGCGCTCCGACGGAATTCCCCAAATCAGAGTTAGATAGTTCTTATCTCCAAATGGGATACGGTGGAGATGTAAGCAGGTCAACGGTCTACAAATTCAACTTCTCCTACAAGTGGAAGTTCCTGCTGCATGTGGTTCTTCACTGTCTATCTAACAAATCTGGGGGATGGGATCAAATCCCTTATGAACTCGGGTGCTTAGTTCACGGGTTGGTACAAAGCCTCCGCTTCAACTATTCAAGGTTTGTGCTGACTAACCTTATGGGAAATCTGCAAAGGGACACATTCTTTATGTATCCCAGGTTTCTCCAGCACATCATCAACTGTGAGCTGGATCAGGGTAAGCTTGTCTGTGCAGCTGCTCTGTCTGCTCCCCAAATGAGGCCGACCATCTTCAAGATCTTGAAGAGAGTGTCTACCAACTACACTGGAAGAGATACCGCACTACTTCCAGGTATGATTGAGCCAATGGCTCCTGGTGACATCCCTGTTCACCCCACAGGTGATGAACCCACACCAGCAACTACCCTCACCATTCCAAATCTACCTTCTCCACCCATTACTGTCACATACCAGAGACGTACCAAACGAACCCTTGTTCAATCTACTCTGATGAACAAGCCCCTCCTCTTCAAACCAAAAAGGCTAGAGTGGAACAAAGGGCTCCCACTCAGCCAGAGGTCCACCCATCCTTCACTATTGACCTCAATATGGGTCTTGAGTCTCCTCAGTCTCAGACCCATGAGCCCAAAACCCCAGCTGATAGCCCTCAGGGTGAGTCTCTATACTCCCCTGAGCAGCCACAAAGGGACAGCTCAATGCCTTTTGACATTGATCAAAGTCCCGGTCCTTAGGTCCTTCAGCTCATGCCTTTTTTGATCAGTCCCGTCCTTAGGTCTTCACTCCTTTCTTTTACTGACCTTTTGACCGGAGCTGGTGAAGAGATTATGTCTCCTAAAGGCGATGAAGTTGATCCACTACACCCTCTCAAGGATCAACAGAGCCTAGAGAGACCCCTTATCTCTAGCCCACACCAGCAAAGCCCTACTGAGGTGAGTCCCACTGATGTGGAGGGGACTCATGTAGATTCAGCTGCCACTACTGAAGGAGCCTCAATGGATCCTCAGGACAGTGGTAACGACAGTCAGACTGAATCTACGGCAACCATGCCCTTTGATGCCTCTGAAAGAGACATCATTGTGCAAGGGAAACCAGGGTGCCAAGAAACCACATCTGGTGGTGAGGATGAACATACCAGGTATGTTACCTCATCTCCCCGTGATTCTTCAAAAGAAGATGAGGGAAGTATGCAACTCACCATTCAAGACCTACTTTCTAAAGTCTCAAACCTTGAATCAAAGGTTAAGACTTTAGAGGATAGGTCTGCCACTCAGCAACTTGAGATTGAAACTCTCAAGGCCAAACTAGCTGAGAAACAGATTGAGAGATCTGTTAGGCATGTACCAGTTCAGGTCTCCTTGACCTCTTCCTCTAGCTCATCTAGCTCTCAAGATGATGCTACCAAAAAGGGGGAGAGTGTTGAGAGACAAAGCCAAAGACAGGAACCCAAGGTCAAGCTCTTACTTCTTTGAGCTCAAGATATCCAATGCAACAAGCTGCCATCTTCCCTGAGCCTCCTCCAGTTGTCTTTCAAGTGGATCAAAGGATGCTCCAGGATCTCAATAGGTTCTTCAACAAGTTCCTTTTGGAATCCCTCATAGAACAGCCTAGCCCAGATATGTCTGTGATTTACTTTGGAGCTCAAGAGCTTCAGAGGTTGAATGCACCTCCTACCACTGTTGAGGAAGTTGGTCAACCTAAGGCCCAAGTGGAACCTGAGATTAATTTCGAAGGGGAAACTAGGACTGATGGCCCAGCAACTGAAACAGTTGGGACAGAAGGTGTATTTTCACAGACTTCCGAAGCACAATTCAAAGCCTCGGAAGAACAAGCTCAAACTTCCGAAGCTGAGATTGCTGCTGCGGAAGGACTATTTTCTCTTTCCGATGATCTAATAGTCACAGATGCAATTCTGGAACTTGCATCTGAGGTTAATAGGGAGGACTTTCTCAGCCAACCATTGGCTCTAACATCTGCATTGACTCCAGCTCCTACCTCTACCACCCAACCTGGATCTTCTATCCAAGAACCCCCAAAGTCTAGCACTTCCGAAGACATAAAAGGCAAGAGGAAGATGACTTCGGAAGAGCTTCAGGAAGAAGAAAGGTTGGAGAAGCTCAAAAGGAAAGGTAGACTACCAACTGGGAAACTGTTAGCTGCAAGTACCAAAGCAGCTGCAGCCAACCAGGAGGCAGTCAACAATCGAAGAAGGGTAGAGGTAATAGATAGACTTGTCAGTCTAGGGGCTGCTTCGGAAGATGTACTCCTGCTACCATTAGAGGAGCTGATAGAGCTGGAAAAGGCAACCTTGCTGCAAAAACAGCAAAAAGAAGAGGCTGCAAGGTTGGCCTTAGAAGAAGAAAGGCAGAGAAAGGAAAGGGAAGCTGATCTGCAGCTCAGGAGAGAAAGGATCACTTTCCTACTCTCCAGAGGATTCTCTCAAGAGGAGTTGTCTCCACACAATAGTGATACGATCTTATGGCTCTTCAACAAAGAGCAAGATCAAATGGAGAATGAGAGAAAGAGAGCTGCAAGGGAGAAGCTTGTGGAAAGAAGAAAGAAAGAAGAAGAAGCTGGACTGTCTGTCGCCAAGAAGATAGGTGAGACTGATATTGTAATCTTCTAGTTCCCATATTCTTATGACTAGTTTCAAATGGACTGTCTCATTTAGGCTTTGGTGGAAATAACATGTTACATAGTGGAAATAACATGTTACATAGTACTCACTAGTTCCCATATTCTTATAACATTTAGGCTTTTGGTGGAAATAACATGTTACATAGTACTCACTAGTTCCCATATTCTTATCCATTGTATCGCATTATGCATTGTAATTCTCATACTTCAAAGTTATCTTAACCAAAGTCATTCAAAAGTGTTATCATCTACAAATAAGGTACTAACATTTTGTGCACAATCTTCTAAAGAGAACGAAAACAAAGGCGACAAGACTAAGGTCATGTGCCTAACATAACATGGTTAGACCTACATTGTGACATCCGTCACCTCAAGGTCCGTCAATTAACATGTTTGTCCGTCATCTATTCTATGATTGGTCATTCCTCATCTCTATTTGACTCTTTATGTGGATATCATGTGTGCATTATTATCGATGTGTGTGCATTCGTTATAACCATGTGTTAACCTTAAAAGGACTTTTGAAACTTTCATATTGAAAACGTCAAATATATCATTTTATAAATATAATAAATGTTTTTAATATAACCATTTCTTAAGTCATAACAACATTAAATGAACTTTTACAATTATATAAAACATCCATTAAAGTCGTTTTTCAACCGAACCAAATTTGGGAAAACTCGGTGGTTAAGTGCAGGGACTAAACTTGTAATTTTGCAAACTTGGACTGGGTATAAATACCCTCTTATCAGCCCTAGAAACCCATTTCACCATCTTCTTCATCTTCACCCTCTACACACACAAAATCACCATTCTTGCACCAAATCCAACCCGAGAGGTCTTGTTTCTTCGTCTTGACGTCGTCTACAGCTTAGACTACCCCTTTCTAGCAGGTAGTTGTCTTTGGTTGTCCGTTTTCTAGCCTTTCAAGGCTGTCCAAAACTAGGGTTTCGGGTGTTCGGGTTCAACCCGAACATAAAAGGTCGTATGGGTGCGTGAGAGGTCCCTTTGCCTGTGTTTCATGTTTGTGTATGCTTGTTGAGTGTTTCTAGAGGTCTTTGTGGTGTAAAACCCGTGTTTAGAGCAGCTCGGGGGCTGCTCACCCCGACCACAGTCGCGATTCTGCAGATCAGGCGACTGGGTCATCCATGCGATTGAGCCGTGCGACTGAGTGGGTCGTGCGACTGAATCATGCGTTTGAGTCAATCGCGCGACTGAGTTGTGCGACTAGGCATGTCGTGTGACTGAGTTGTGCGACTGAGTGTCTGTATGCGATTGAGTCATGCGTGCGAATGAGTGTATGCGATTGAGTCATGCAATTGAGTGATTGTGTGCGATTGAGTCAGGTGACCGACTGAATGTGTGCGATTGTGCGTGATTCGCACGACTGGAGTCCAATCGCACGAATGAAGGTCCAGTCGTACGAAAGTAGCTAATTCGCACGATTGAAGGTTGATTCGTGCGTATGGAAGTTGAGTCGTGCGATTGGGTGTTGTGTGGTACGACTGAAGACCAGTCATACGAATGAAGGCTCAATCGTACGAATGAAGCTGATTCGCACGATTGAGGGTTGATTCGCACGAATGGAGGTTGAGTCGTGCGTCTGACCTTGTTATGCGACTGAAATTGTAGAGTTTGATCCCTCGTGCATGGTGTGAGTATGTCGTGTGATGTGGAGGTAACATTAACACAATAATGCCATTGTCGTGTGAAAGGGCACACATACCATTTTGAACAAATTGAACTAACGCTTTACAACGATCAATTGACTTAAAACTATTGACACTTATTCAATGCTTCTTCAATAACAACGAGACTTTTACTTAAACATTATCATTAATGGCGACAATGTCTTGTACTTGGGTCTACATAAGATCTAGTACGCGTGTCAGTCTGTGTGTGTTATACGCGACCCAGCCGATACGACCCGAACTGACCCATCATTATTGCGCGCTTATATATACATCATATCATTAATGCTATACAATAACTGTCAATAGGTGTTTGACTGTTTATTTGCATTCAACATTTGGGATACATCGATCATACATACTTACCACCTAACAAGTGAGTTTCGTGGCCCCTTTTTACGCTTATACAATATTTCAATCATTTACAACTTGGGGGAAAAGTATGCTTACACAATTTCTATGCTGTACAACTTACATACATTTTACATACAAGAAATCAACGTGACACTGTGTTGCAAGTACTATTTGATACATGCTTGGGTCTGCTGTGTGGTTCTATCTTTGCAACTATTTAGTTCCAGTGTGGGAACCGACGGTTAGGTATTGGTAGTACTACTAGGTTGACACCCCCACCCTCGTTCGATGGTATACTAGTTGGTACCATCAGTGGCCAGGAACGGGCCCTTGGGTGAATATATGCCGACAATTTCTTTGTGTACGTCGCTAGGTTTGGTTGCAAAGCTCATGTCATGTGATATTTACTTGTGTATATAACTGTATTCACGGTATTCCAACGCGCTTACTTATTACAGCATCACTTACATTTTTATTACATAAACCTGCGAGCTCACCAACAATTATGTTGACTGTTTTAAGCATATCTTTTCAGGTGATCATACAAGTCCAGGAATCTAGGTGTGCTGCCTTAGTGGAGACCCTAGATGCATTTTTGGGACTTAGCTCATTTTGATAAACAATCTTTTGAACAATGTTAACGCTTGTAAACAATTATCAACTTTTGAAACTTGTTCCCGGGTTGTGGGAATTAACATTTACAATTTCATCTTATGTGATTATATGTATCAGTATCATGTTGCTTATGGCTATATTGTCGTGAACATTGACTAAACACGACACAAGTCCCCTTGTTGTCGGGTGTCGTCATGACACGCATGTCATCATTTATTTATATTGCTCTCTATCGCTTACCATGTGTTATGACGATCCCGGTCTCGTTGCATCCCCGTGTTTCCGCTTTTAGCGGGGGTGTGACAGATTGGTATCAGAGCCATTGGTTATAGAGAATTAGGCAATACGCTTGACCTAGACTATAACCTAGGAACCTTCATGTAGATTTGCATGCTAGGACTCTGTATGCATATTATATCTCGTGTATGTGTTCCTCGCTGCTTGAATTGCTCATCTATTTGTTATGTGATCTTTCCACCCTATGAGAGAGCCCTTGTGCTCACTCTTTTATGGGATGCTTCTATTGAATCTTCCGTTCCCTCTGCGCGTCGAGTTAGTTTATCAGATCCGGGTATTAGACCCGAAGAGATCTTCACAGATCATGCTATTGCGCTTGACCTTGGACATTGAGATTAACTCTGAGGAGGAATATGTCTGAAACCTCAAAAGATGAGGAAATAGACAACCTCCGCTAGACTAACGTGATTGTATGCATGGACTTACAACTGTTGTGATGGATTATCATTGAAACATTATCAATTTATGATGTGTGAACTGCACGAATTGCATGTGATGTAGGATGACAATAAACATGATATTGACATGAAATACATGGACTTGATGGATTATTATGGATATGATGTAAAGGAAAGTCGGATGTCATGCAACCGGATCAGGCATCATTCTCGGTACATCGTGGGTGTGGTGGGAACGCTGCGGGGAACCCTATATATAAACATCACCGATATACCGAGAATATGCTTGAAATGGGCTGCATGGTGATCTTGACCGACCGGAACATGAACATTGGAACTTGATAAGTGGAACACTTGTGTATCTTATGGTGACTAAAGCTTATATGTTACCTCTTTTATGATTAGAACATGCCGCCTCGAAGAGTTACCCGTAGCAATAGTGGCGGGAGTGAAGCCCCAAGGGGCAGAGGCCGAGGTAGAGGCAGAGCACCAAGAGCAAACGATGCTCCTGCCAGTAACAGTCAAGGAACAGGGAACGCCGACATGGCAGCCCTGATCGCTCAGCAATTGGCTGCGATGATTCCTACTATTGTGGCCCAAGTGAGCGACGCGCTCCAACAACACCACCCTCATGGGGATGGTGGCAACGATGATGGAGCCCAAGGTGGTATTGAAACTGAGACGGGAAACGGAAACCCGACCGGAAACGAGAGCAACCAGGAAACCGGAAACGGTGGTACTGCCGGTATCGAGACTGGAGTGGTTAATGCTCGTCGGGGATGTTCGTACAAGGAGTTTGTGGCTTGTAAGCCGAGGGAATTTGATGGGAAAGGTAGGGCGATAGCCCTAACCAGGTGGTTAGAGAAGATGGAGGCAGTGATTGACATTAGCGAGTGCCTCGACAGCCAGAGGATCAAGTATGCCACTTGTTCTCTACAGGGTAAGGCCCTAACCTGGTGGAACACCCAGGTTCAAGCTCGGGGAAGGGAATCTGCGATGCAGATGTCATGGGATGAATTCAAAGCCTTAATCACTGAGGAATACTGCCCTCTCAACGAGATGCAGAAGTTGGAGCATGAGTTCTGGAATCATGCTATGGTGGGGGCAGGGCATGCAGCTTATACTGATCGTTTTCATGAGCTGGCAAGATTGGTTCCGCACTTAGTCACGCCGGAATCAAAGAGGATTGAAAGGTACATTTGGGGACTCGCGCCTCAAATTAGAGCGATGGTTACAGCAGCCGTTCCTCCTACTATCCAAAGCGCAATTCTGAAAGCTGGCGCTTTGACTGATGAGATGGTTAGAACTGGGGTTTTGGGCAGAGGAGCCGAGAAGAGGAAAGATGTTGGGGAATCGAGCCGGTCAATGCCGGGAAATTTGAGAAGAGGTCTAAACCGACCAGGAATTTTGTGGCCGTGTCTCAGGCCAGGAGAGAGTATGTGGGGCCGCACCCCAAATGTGACAGGTGCAATTATCATCATCCCCCAGGGACGGAGTGCCGGGTGTGCGCGAACTGTAGGCGCCCGGGTCATTTGGCGAGAGACTGTAGAACTGCGCCGAATCTTGTAGCACCCGTCAACGCGGTTAACTCCGCCGGGAATGCAAGGGCTTGCTTTGAGTGTGGGAGCCCTGATCACTACAGGAACATGTGCCCCAGGCTGAATCGGGCACCGGGTCAACAGGGGAACAACCAGCAGCAGGTGATGGCTATCGCTGGGAATCCAGGCCCGGCTACTCAGGGGAACGCAGCTCGGGGACGTGCATTCGTCATTGGAGCCAATGATGCTCGTCAGGACCCGAATGTTGTCACGGGTACGCACTTACTCAATCATCACTTCGCATCTATATTATTTGATACTGGAGCAGACAATAGTTTTATATCTACCGAGTTTGTGCAATTGCTTGATTTGAGTCCTAGTAGACTAGAAACTAGCTACTCCGTAGAAATGGCCAATGGTAGAGTTGCTCAGGCCGATGAGATTATTAGGAAGTGTTCGTTAACACTGGAGGATCATACCTTTGAGATAGATTTGATACCCTTTGAGTTAGGAAGCTTCGATGTGATTGTGGGTATGGATTGGTTGTCGCAAAATGGAGCAGAGATTGTTTGCCGAGACAAAGTAGTACGTATCCCTATGCCAAACGGGGAGGTACTCAAGGTACAGGGAGAACGACCGGGTAAGAGCTTAAGGCTTATTTCATGCATGAAAGCACGCCAGAGTTTACGAAAGCAGTGCTACGCTTTTCTGGCTCATGTGGTTGAAAAGAAAGACGAAGAGAGGAAACTGGTGGATATTCCAGTGGTACGGGATTACCCAGAAGTATTTCCAGATGACTTGTCTGGTTTACCTCCTCCCCGACAGGTGGAATTCCGTATTGAGTTGGTTCCTGAAGCTACACCGGTGGCGAAAACGCCATATCGACTAGCGCCATCCGAGATGCAAGAGTTGTCTAGTCAGTTACATGAACTACTGGAGAAGGGTTTTATTCGACCAAGTCATTCACCGTGGGGAGCGCCGGTACTATTTGTCAAGAAGAAGGATGGGTCGTTCCGTATGTGCATCGATTACCGTGAACTGAACAAGTTGACGGTAAAGAACCGATATCCTCTCCCCAGGATCGACGATTTATTTGATCAGCTGCAAGGAGCTTCGTATTTTTCAAAGATCGATCTTCGTTCTGGTTACCATCAGCTAAGGGTTTTTGAGGACGACATACCGAAGACTGCGTTCAGGACTCGATATGGGCACTATGAGTTCTTGGTCATGCCGTTTGGATTGACCAACGCACCAGCTGTGTTCATGGACCTAATAAATCGGGTGTGCAAACCTTACTTGGATAAGTTCGTGATCATGTTCATAGACGATATACTTATCTACTCCCGATCAAAAGAAGATCATGTAGAACATCTTCGGGCAATTCTGGAGCTGCTACGAGAAGAGAAACTTTTCGCCAAGTTCTCAAAGTGTGAATTTTGGCTGCGAGAAGTGAAATTTTTGGGTCATGTGGTTAATGAGAACGGGATTCACGTAGATCCCGGCAAGATCGAAGCGGTGAAGAAATGGGATACGCCCCAGACACCATCAGAGATACGACAATTCTTAGGATTGGCCGGTTATTATTGTCGCTTCATCGCGAATTTCTCAAAGATCGCTCAACCGTTAACCCTGCTTACTCAGAAAGACAAGAAGTTTGACTGGGGATATGCACAAGAGCAAGCATTCCAAACGTTGAAAGAGAAGTTGTGCAACGCGCCAATATTGTCTCTCCCAAACGGAACCGATGATTTTGTGGTTTACTGCGATGCGTCACATCAAGGATTTGGATGTGTACTAATGCAGAAGGACAAGGTGATTGCCTACGCTTCGCGACAACTTAAAGTGCACGAAAAGAACTACACCACTCATGATCTTGAGTTGGGCACTGTAGTATTTGCACTCATGATTTGGAGGCATTACTTGTATGGAACCAAATGCATCATCTTCACTGATCATAAGAGCCTTCAACATATTCTGGATCAGAAGGAACTTAACATGCGCCAACGGCGTTGGGTAGAGCTTCTTAGCGACTACGATTGTGAAATCCGGTATCATCCCGGGAAAGCTAACGTGGTGGCTGATGCCTTAAGCCGTAAAGAACGCGTGAAACCACTACGTGCACGAGCGTTGGGATTGACCATGACCATCCAAACCAACTTGAAAGCTCAGATTCAGATTGCACAGAGTGAGACATTGAAAGAAGAAAACCTTGCGGGAGAAGAGTTCCGGGGGTTGGATAAACAGATGATTCGCAAGGATGACGGTATACAGTACTTCATGGATCGCATATGGGTACCCAAATGGGGAGGTGTTCGTACCTTAGTCATGGATGAAGCCCACAAGACGCGATATTCTATTCATCCTGGTGCAGACAAGATGTATCATGATCTCAAGGATCTATACTGGTGGCCAGGCATGAAGAAAGACATTGCCTTATACGTCAGCCGATGCTTGACGTGTTCCAAAGTCAAAGCTGAACATCAGAAGCCATCGGGATTATTACAGGCTTTACAGCAACCTAAAATTCCCGAGTGGAAATGGGAGAACATAGCTATGGATTTCATTACCAAACTCCCTAGAACAAGCAGCTGTCATCACTCGATCTGGGTCATTGTTGATCGAATGACAAAGTCCGCACACTTCTTGCCTATCCGAGAAGATTACAAGATGGATAAGTTGGCGAGATTGTACATCAAAGAGGTCGTGACACGGCACGGGGTGCCGGTGTCAATCATATCCGACCGTGATAGCAGATTCACTTCACGTTTTTGGCAGACACTACAGAAAGCGATGGGCACTCGATTAGACATGAGTACAGCCTATCACCCTCAGACAGATGGCCAAAGTGAACGCACTATACAGACGCTAGAAGACATGTTGAGAGCGTGTGTAATCGATTTTGGTGGTAGTTGGGATGCTCATCTGCCGTTGATTGAGTTTTCCTACAACAACAGCTACCATACCAGCATTGGATGTGCTCCATTTGAAGCGTTGTATGGAAGGAAATGCAGATCTCCCGTTTGTTGGGCCGAAATTGGTAAAAGTCAACTGACAGGCCCTGAGATCATCCAAGAAACAACAGACAAGATTTTCCAAATCAAAGATCGACTAAAAGCCGCGCGAGATCGCCAAAAGAGCTATGCTGACAATTGTTGGAAGCCTCTAGAATTCAATGTTGGGGATCGTGTGTTACTCAAAGTCTCCCCTTGGAAAGGAGTCGTTCGATTCGGAAGGAAAGGGAAGTTAGCCCCAAGATACGTTGGACCATTTGAAATCACTGAAAGGATCGGTCCAGTGGCTTACCGGTTAAGGTTGCCACAAGAGCTTAGCGGTGTGCATGATACATTTCACGTGTCCAACCTCAAGAAATGTTTGGCCAATGAATCCCTTCACGTGCCAATCGAGGAAATCAAGATTGACGACAAGCTTCATTTTGTTGAGGAACCCATTGAGATCATGGATCGAAAGGTCAAGCAACTGAAGCGCAGTAGGATACCTATTGTTCGCGTAAGGTGGAATTCAAAACGAGGGCCAGAGTTTACATGGGAACGTGAAGATCAGATGAAACTCAAATATCCACATCTTTTCGAGGATGACAATCTTGGACCTAACTCCAGCTGAATTTCGGGACGAAATTCTCTCAACTGGGGGATACTGTGACATCCATCACCTCAAGGTCCGTCAATTAACGTGTTTGTCCGTCATCTATTCTATGATTGGTCATTCCTCATCTCTATTTGACTCTTTATGTGGATATCATGTGTGCATTATTATCGATGTGTGTGCATTCGTTATAACCACGTGTTAACCTTAAAAGGACTTTTGAAACTTTCATTTTGAAAACGTCAAATATATCATTTTATAAATATAATAAATGTTTTTAATATAACCATTTCTTAAGTCATAACAACATTAAATGAACTTTTACAATTATAATAGAACATTCAATAAAGTCGTTTTTCAACCGAACCAAATTTGGGAAAACTCGGGGGTTAAGTGCAGGGACTAAACTTGTAATTTTGCAAACTTGGACTGGGTATAAATACCCTCTTATCAGCCCTAGAAACCCATTTCACCATCTTCTTCATCTTCACCCTCTACACACACAAAATCACCATTCTTGCACCAAATCCAACCCGAGAGGTCTTGTTTTCTTCGTCTTGACGTCGTCTACAGCTTAGACTACCCCTTTCTAGCAGGTAGTTGTCTTTGGTTGTCCGTTTTCTAGCCTTTTCACGGCTGTCCAAAACTAGGGTTTCGGGTGTTCGGGTTCAACCCGAACATACAAGGTCGTATGGGTGCGTGAGAGGTCCCTTTGCTTGTGTTTCATGTTTGTGTATGCTTGTTGAGTGTTTCTGGAGGTCTTTGTGGTGTAAAACCCGTGTTTAGAGCAGCTCGGGGGCTGCTCACCCCGACCACAGTCGCGATTCTGCAGATCAGGCGACTGGGTCATCCATGCGATTGAGCCGTGCGACTGAGTGGGTCGTGCGACTGAATCATGCGTTTGAGTCAATCGCGCGACTGAGTTGTGCGACTAGGCATGTCGTGCGACTAAGTTGTGCGACTGAGTGTCTGTATGCGATTGAGTTATGCGTGCGAATGAGTGTATGCGATTGAGTCATGCGATTGAGTGATTGTGTGCGATTGAGTCAGGTGACCGACTGAATGTGTGCGTTTGTGCGTGATTCGCACGACTGGAGTCCAATCGCACGAATGAAGGTTCAGTCGTACGAAAGTAGCTAATTCGCACGATTGAAGGTTGATTCGTGCGTATGGAAGTTGAGTCGTGCGATTGGGTGTTTTGTGGTACGACTGAAGACCAGTCATACGAATGAAGGCTCAATCGTATGAATGAAGCTGATTCGCACGATTGAGGGTTGATTCGCACGAATGGAGGTTGAGTCGTGCGTCTGACCTTGTTATGCGACTGAAATTGTAGAGTTTGATCCCTCGTGCGTGGTGTGAGTATGTCGTGTGATGTTGAGGTAACATTAACACAATAATGCCATTGTTCGGCCACAAAGATTAAAGTCAACACGAGAAAGGGCACACATACCATTTTGAACAAATTGAACTAACGCTTTACAACGATCAATTGACTTAAAATTATTGACACTTATTCAATGCTTCTTCAATAACAACGAGACTTTTACTTAAACATTATCATTAATGGCGACAATGTCTTGTACTTGGGTCTACATAAGATCTAGTACGCGTGTCAGTCTGTGTGTGTTATACGCGACCCAGCCGATACGACCCGAACCGACCCATCATTATTGCGCGCTTATATATACATCATATCATTAATGCTATACAATAACTTTCAATAGGTGTTTGACTGTTTATTTGCATTCAACATTTGGGATACATCGATCATACATACTTACCACCTAACAAGTGAGTTTCGTGGCCCCTTTTTACGCTTATACAATATTTCAATCACTTACAACTTGGGGGAAAAGTATGCTTACACAATTTCATGCTGTACAACTTACATACATTTTACATACAAGGAATCAACGTGATACTGTGTTGCAAGTACTATTTGATACATGCTTGGGTCTGCTGTGTGCTTCTATCTTTGCAACTATTTAATTCCAGTGTGGGAACCGACGGTTAGGTATTGGTAGTACTACTGGGTTGACACCCCCACCCTCGTTCGATGGTATACTAGTTAGTACCATCAGTGGCCAGGAACGGGCCCTTGGGTGAATATATGCCGACAATTTCTTTGTGTACGTCGCTAGGTTTGGTTGCAAAGCTCATGTCATGTGATATTTACTTGTGTATATAACTGTATTCACGGTATTCCAACGCGCTTACTTATTACAGCATCACTTACATTTTTATTACATAAACCTGCGAGCTCACCAACAATTATGTTGACTGTTTTAAGCATATCTTTTCAGGTGATCATACAAGTCCAGGAATCTAGGTGTGCTGCCTTAGTGGAGACCCTAGAATGCATTTTTGGGACTTAGCTCATTTTGATAAACAATCTTTTGAACAATGTTAACGCTTGTAAACAATTATCAACTTTTGAAACTTGTTCCCGGGTTGTGGGAATTAACATTTACAATTTCATCTTATGTGATTATATGTATCAGTATCATGTTGCTTATGGCTATGTTGTCGTGAACATTGACCAAACACGACACAAGTCCCCTTGTTGTCGGGTGTCGTCATGACACGCATGTCATCATTTATTTATATTGCTCTCTATCGCTTACCATGTGTTATGACGATCCCGGTCTCGTTACATCCCCGTGTTTCCGCTTTTAGCGGGGGTGTGACATACATCATACTGGACTATAGGTTGATGAAACATGTTCAAATATGGCTCAAATATTGAACCTGGGTCTGGATGAGATTCGATCCATTTGGTCCAATCTATCTCACATCCTTCTCCTATAAAAGGCATCTCGTGTTCCTCCTACCAACACCTTCCTCTACTCCTCTCCCTTTATATATATTCTTTATACAATTACATCATTGGCACGTATTTGATGTGGTCTAAATTATATATAAATATCTTATACTTTAAAAAGTTTTGATTAGTTTTATTAAATATTGCACCTAATCAGTTCATTTAGATTTTGAAGGTTTCGAGAGACGATGAACTAAATTGGTGTATTTAACTTAACTTGAGGCTAAAGAGTGAAACTTTAAACATTGTTATTGCAACTAGAAATTTTACTTCTAAAACCTTTTAAAGGAAATATATAAACATATACAATTATAAAAATGTTGCAAGTTGTAAGAAGTAGGCAAAAACTAGTTAACCAAACCTACCTGAAAACCTAATTGATAAACCGGTTTCTAGATGATCGTAACCAACGGTTTCTACCCAGTTACCGCTTCCCACATTGCAAAGCGGTTAGAAACCGAATATTTTTAACCAGTAATACAAACCGGCTTACTAGTTACACCAAATAGTCTTTTACCTTCCTAAGCTAGTTGATAAGCAAATCGATCTTTAAAATAACTGGTTTTGATTAATAATTGATTTGGTTAATACCCAAACTGGTTTCTTTAATATAATCGATTTGTTAGGGGTGAGCATAATGCGGGCCGACCCGAAAAACCGGACTAAAAAACCAAAGACTGACCGGCCCAAACCATTATACATACACATGGTCTGGTCCGTGGTCCTAAAGTTTTAGTTATTTCAATCCTTGGTCCGGGACAGTTCGAGCCCGATAAAATCTCGTATTACCCAAAAAGACCGACTTAATAAATATAAAAAACCTGATTGAGACCGACTAACCAACCCTATATTAGGCGATTACCTACCTAAATATGGATTATTGTTTTGGTATTTCGCAGAATCATGACCTAGAAAAACTAGGAACCCTTCCATGACGGCAGATGCAAATCCAAGTTTATAATCCAACTATATAATCCTAACTATTATATTATGCATGCATAATTAATAAATCAAATCAAGAAGCAAGTGGTGTCATTCAAGAACTAAAATAATTTTACTCTTGGTGATCTATTAGTGTGATTCAAACAAAGATTAGCCTACATAATTTTTTTTCATGTCAACATATGTACATTCACGTCGTTCGATCTATTGTTTGTTAACTTGATGCAACACACACTCTCTATTGTTAGTATTGTTAGTTAATATTAATCGTTTATGTTTACTGTTAAATTTTTTATTATTACTTGTTCTTTGTATGCTAATCTATTATTTATGTTAAATGTTCGTTAATGTTTATATGTGTTCGTTTATGTTTGTTTAATTATGGTTGAGAATATTTCATGCATGATACTATTTTCTTACATATGTTTAGTGTAGATGGATTCACAAAAACATGATGAGATTCTATCAAGTGACGTAGAACGAACCATTTATGATAAGGAAGCCCGTAATCAACAAGTGAATAAAAAGAAAAGAAAGTCGACTACTCGTGTTTGGAACCATTTCGAGAAGATCTATGTGGAGTGTAAAAGAAAAGGACGATGCAAATATTGTAATTTAAATATTTGTGCAAATGATGAAACATCTACAATGAGTCGACATATAAAGAGGTGCAAGTCAAATCCTGCTAATCTTGTAGATCAAAATATATTGTTTATGAAAAGAAAAGATGATGGTGAGGGGATAGTAGTGGTACTTTGAAAACATGAGAGTTCGATCCCTTTAAAGGTCGAAAGCTTTAGTTAAGATGATAATTGAGAACGAACTTCCATTTTCTTTTGTTGAACATGAGGGATTCAGGGAATATATGGAGGCGGGTTGTTTGAGTTTTAATATTCCCTCACGTTGGACGATTGCTCAAGACATTAGTGAGTATTACTTGGCGGAAAGAAGAAACTAAAGACTTGCACTAAAATAAAGTAAGAGTTGTTACCACTGATACATGGACTTCAAACCAAACCATCAATTACATGGTATTAACTTCACATTTTATCGATGATAATTGGAAATTTCACAAAAGAATCATCAATTTTAAGCCAATTTCAAGTCATATGGGTGATGCTATTGTAAAGGTTATAGAAGAATGCTTGGATGAGTGGAGTATTATGTAATGACTATCACCATGGATAATGAATCAGCAAACGATGTTTCAATTGGGCTATTAAAGGGTAGGTTACCTAATCTGTTACGTAACGGTATTAATCTTCATGTTAGGTTCTTAGCCCGTATTATCAATCTAATTGTTAAGGATGGTTTAAAATCACACAATAAAACTATTAAGCCTATTCAAAACACAGTTAAATACATCAGACATTCAGTCGTAGGCTTGACAAGTTCAAAACATGTGCTAGTGATAAAAATATAGATTCAAAAGCCTTGTTATCTCTTGACGTCTCCACTAGATGGAATAGCACACATGACATGCTAGAAAGCTGCCGTTTGAAAAAGCTTTTGAACTATATGAATAGAAACATACCAATTTTTGTAATGATTTAGGTGAAATTCCTCACTGAGCCAACTGGTTATATGCAACGAAAATGGTTGAATTTTTGGGAATCTTTAAACGAAAAACTGTAAAGATTTCAGGCTCAACCTATGTTATAGCACATTAGTTTTTTTATGAAATTATGAATATTGGTGATAACTTGGATAGATTATTAAACCAAACGGTCAACTCTATGATATTATGGAAATGATAGCACTTAGAAAAATAAGTTTGATAAATACTTTGAAGATGAAGATCAAAAGATATGTTGTTTGAATTTGTTGTTATATTAGATCCTCACCTGAAGCTTTATTCAATTTTCTTGTGAAAGATGTTGTATGCTAATTAGGGAAGAAAGGGACAAATATAAAGATGAAGAAGGAAAAATGACAGACGAAGATTTTAAAAAGATGTTAGATATATTGGTTGATGATGTAAAAAGAGAAATGGAAATATTGGTTAAAAAGTATTAGGTTTTGTATGAAACAAGTTCAGCTAATCCCCTTAAAACAAAAAATAACTGTGAACAGTTTCAAATTGGTGATAACTCTTTTCTTCATGCTTTTCAATGATATTGAGGTGGTGAAGTCTGTTCCTATAGTAATAAAACAGAATTAGAAAAGTATCTAAAAGTTGATCTTGAAGATAATACTAATGATTTTGATATATTGACATGTTGGAAGGTAAATTTATCTCGATATCCTACTCTTTCGAAAATGGCAAAAGGTATTATTTTTTATTATTATAGCATATTTAACAAATTTTAGTATACGTTAATTTTTTTTACTTTATTCTATTTTTGATATTTTAGCTATTCCAATTTCAACCGTAGCTTCGGAGTCGGATTTTAGTACGGGCGGACGGGTGGTGGGATCGTTTAGAACTTCACTATACCCTCCTATTGTTGAGACTTTGATTTATACGCAAGATTGGGTTCGAATGGCAAGAAAGGAAATCAACGAGAGTGAGGAATTAGAAAAACTTGACAATCTTGTAAAAGGTCGGTTTAAATTTAAAATTCTATCAAAATTCTATAAGATGATTTTATCTATTGAGTTTCTAATAATTAACTTTTTCATTTTTCAGAAATTTATGATAACATTGGTTTTTTGTGTGACTGAAGAGTAAATGAAGATCGAATGAAAAAGCTTAGTGTTTTTATTTTATTATTTGGTTTCATTATAAAGACTTTATTTGTAATTAAAGATTTTTAAAATTACATATTTTCTTATTTGCAAGTTTGCTTTACATATTATTGTTTGTGTGTTCAAGTATCATGTTAGTTTATTTTAGTGTGTTTAGTTCTAGCCCACTAAGTCAACATAATTCTTTTTCGGACCGGCCTGACCCAATTAAAAGAACCGACCCGTTAGGCCCGAAACCGGACCGCACCGACCCATCTTTATAAGGTCCGGTCTTTGGTCCTTAAATCTCATACATTTTGGTCTTTTGTTTGGGCCGGTTCTAGCTGGTCCGGTCCGGGTTTGACCCATTGCACATCCCTATGATTTGTGCACCTCCAGTTAGAATTGTCAAAGTTATGATATCTCACAAAGTGATTTCGGTTTAAACTAATTATCCGATTTGCATTCTGTTGTGAAGTCACGTGGAGAAGATTCAAGGCCCCCGAAACTATATAACCTGATGAAGCCCATGTGAAAGACAAAACTTAGGCGCACGAGAAGAAATCTCAATCTCAATCTCAATATATAATAAATGAAAGGAGGTTTGATCACATGACAAGATTTTAGCCAATGCACTGCTACATGACATTTTCATATCATACAAATGTCACGTGCTGTTTTATTAGCAATATGGTTTTTAAAAAAATGTTTAAATGGTATTTAATTTCTAGTTAAACAACATTCTAAAATTATATTTTAAAAGTTAACTAATGTTATACTACGATGCGCTTTGCGCGTCGGAAGAAGGCGAAGGAGGCTCAGATGGCGTTTGGAGACATTTCTATCATCATAGCCGTGAGGGTCAAAAAACCTTTTCACAATACAACAAACATTCACATACCGATAAACAAAATAGGTCCAACATCACTGCCAACAAAATAGTTCTGGTATGAACATGTAAACCGGTCTCATACGAACGTATGCTTTCATCATCGATCAAATCAAGATAGTGTCCCAGACTCCCAGCCAACATAAATAGCATCCAATGAACATATGGTCAGCATCATTGACCAAATCATGATATTGTGTCGAACGAACTCAGGTTGTACTGGTCTCAGATGAATATATGCTCATCATCATTGACCAAAGGATCCGAAAAGAGCTCCACAGAACAACACATTACCATCAATGACCATACCGAAATATCATTAGCCAACGAAAGTAGTCTCAGATGAATATATATTCATCATCATCAACCTTGGAACCCCAAAGAAAATCCAACAGAGGCTACATCGGAAAACCCTAACATCCAAAACAACAAAGGCCTAAATCCTGAAAACATACAAACAAAAGAGTCTCAGATAGTCAGATGAACTCAAATTCATCATCATCAACCCAAAATAGCTCTAACCATGCATCTCTTCGGTGTATAAAGGTCTCTTTAAGACTAAATTCGACACAGGCCACACTTAAAATCTTTAACAACAAAAAAGGCCTAAACATGGAAACATATAAATGAATAGTCTCAGATGAACTCAAGTTCATTATCATCGACGGAAGACCATCAAACAAAAAAGAAGAAATGGATCATCATCGCCGCCGCAAGGAAAGCCGCAAAAGCAAAAGTCCAGCGATGGCGGGGCTCCATAACCCTCGCCATATGGCGACTTTCGAATGGCCACTTATGACATCCACAGCCTACGTCGAATACATATCCCCAATAGCAAACCCTAGAACAGATCTGAGATCGAGAACCCTAAAGGCAGAGGAGGAAGAAAGGTCGTCGTCGCTGTCACTACCGCCAAGGGAACCCATGCAAGTACCAGTGGCGTCGGGGCTCAACACTCTCTGCAGGTGTCGATCTCAGGCAAGATGGATCGGCCGAAGTCACAATCCACCACCACAAACATCAAATTAGAAGAAAGGTATAGTGGGAGGTTCCCTACGCGTCGGTGAAGCCGGTAAGAGAAGACCGGCAACAACCTCCACCAGAGCTCCGGAACCCACATACCGACCTCCCTTCTCTCTCTCCATAAAACCCAAATGCAAAGAAAAGAACTTAAATCTAATATTAAGGAAGGACCAAAGTGCAAATAATAAAAAACCATGTGACCAAAATCTAAACCTCACAAACCTCACTGCTTCTTCAACTTAGTTTTTAAATATATAGGTTAATCATTGAAACATAAATTTAGAAACTTTAAATTTAAAATTAAATCTTCAATTAGATCCAAAAATTTTTCTAAACATAACTAACTAAATTAGTTAAAATTTAAAATTTAAAACTAACAATTTGAATACTCAAATGGAGCATATTTAGTTCACAAATATTAAATTGTAATCGTAATAATCAATTCAAGTATTTTGGGTTACTAATTTAAAATTTTAAAATCTTCTATATTTTAATAATATCATATAATATTTCCTTGTATATACAATAAATTTTTTTCTATTTACTGTTCTTTCACTATCAAAGATATTTTAGAAATATACGATATAACTTTTTTATGATTAAAGAGTCCAGGTATTCTGCATGAATAACTTATCTTACTTCTCGATTATTCATACAATTATTATATTCGAATCATTTCGTATTGTATTCAATTACAATATTACGTACACTTTATTTAAAAATAAGTTTTTAATGATAAATATTATTACTAATATTTTTTAATCCTGCAACCATAACTTTTACTTCGTTCATTTTTTTATTTATGTATATTGGTTTATACATTATTGATAAACCATTAAGTTACTTCTCAACAAAACATCATCAGTATCAGAAGTAACTAACTTAAATATTTTTGACATATCACGTCGTGATTCATAACTAACTTAAATATTTTTGACATATCACGTCGTGATTCGTTTATGGAGGCAACCAATGTATAATAATCCGGTAGAAACTTACTCTTTTAAGTTTATTGTGGTTGAAAAGGATGTATTGTTCAACTAATCGAATAGTTATCTTATTCTTCTAATAATTATCTTATAAAACATATCTGCTATACATCTTTAATTTTTTATATTTTTAATCACATGACACTACAATACATGGGATTATTCTAAAAAGATGATTTCTTAAGTTTGAGAAATTATTGACTAAATCTTGTAAAACTTTTGTATACAAAAAAGTTTTTAGATATTTATAAACATTAATATTGTTCCTCTATTTATTTAATTCTTTTAGTTAACTTACATGTATACATATTTATTTAATCGACATTCATATGCGTATATATTACAGACTTATTTATGATAACTGATGATTTATGTTTTTATTTATTTTAAAGAGTAAATCACATAGATGGTTTTTGTAGTTTGGTCAAAATTTTGAATTTGGTTCTTAAACTGTTAAAAATTTCAAATATAAAACCTCATGTTATATTTATCTTTCATTAATAATTCTTATTCTGTTAGTTCAGTTACTAATGTTAAGTTTTAAAAATGACTATTTTACCTACAAAGACCATCAATGTAATTTACTTTTTATATAAATAAAAAATATATTTAAAATGTATTTTTAAAATGTTTAGGTTTTTAAATGTTTTTCTAAAACTTTTGATATTTTAAATGCCTCTCTTAAAAATTGTTGTTTTTTCAAAGGTACTTTTTAAAAGCATTATCGTCTTTCATAAAACCATTCGGTTTTTTCAAATGTAATTTTTATAATTATTTATTTTCTAAATATTATTTTTAAAACTATTTGTTTATTGAATGTTTTAAAAAAATACTAAAAATGTCAATCGAAAATGATTTTTTTAAAAAAAAGATGTTTAAAAAAGTGATTGTTTTTAAAAATGCTTTAAAAATAAATGGTTTAAGAAAAAACTTTAGAAAAAGAAAAAGCTTTAAAGAGAGTTTAAAATATTAAACGACTTGAAGAATAAGATTTAGGAAACGGATGGTTTAAACATGTTAAAAAGCAAACATTTTATAAAAAATGTTATTATGAAAATATATTAATGTATTTAAAACATATTTTATTATAGGGTTATTGGATTTTAATAATCCAAACTTTCATTTATTGGCCAGGATTAATTCCAATTTAGAAAATATTTATAGTCACTTCTAACTTTAAACTTATTTTCCTCCAATGATCTTTTACTAACTGAGAGTTAACTCCTGTTAGTTTTTTTGATGAAATAAGACCAACTTTGAGCCATTTTTCAACTCCAGGAGCGCTTAGTCTCAGTTAGGTCTGTTTTCCATTGTTTAGCCTTCATCATCACCTGAAATCTACCTCCAACGTGTTCAGTGATTCAAATATGGAGGGGGAGATTGGCGGTGTTTTTGGGTGCGTAAGTTCAAATTGATGCACCAGATGATACATTTTAACTTTTTGTTTAGTGTTTTGGCCACAAAAACAGTCCATATTATCAAAAAACTAATAGGGTTAACTCTCGGTTAATAAGGGATTGTTGAAGAAAAATAAACTAAAAGTTAGGAGTATCTATAAACATTTACTGAGTTGGGATTAATCTCGGCCAATAAATGAAACTTGATATTATTAAAATCCAATAACCCTTTATTATATAATATACATATTAATAATGAAAATAAAAATAACAAAAATTAAAAAACTTTGAAAAGACAAGAATGTACGGCTTTCTTTAATAAAAATAATACCATGGTTTAAAACCTAAATTAAATGGATGCTCGATGCAGGTAAAATGTTATTTTTATAATTTTTAATAGTATTAATTGTTAACTAACAAATTTGAGATCATAGATGAAAAAAAAAGAAATATTATGAATCATATTCAGATTTTAAGAAATAAATCCAAAATTTTAACATAATATAGGGACCATACATGTAATTTACTGTATTGTAAATTTATTTTTTTTTAACCCGTGTAACAGATGGGTGGTCGGTAAATCTAACTGACCCGAAAACCTAACTAATACTCAAACCAGTTTATAAGCTAATCCAACACAAACCGGCTTCTAACCATTATAACCAACAGTTTTTACCCGATTACCGCTTCTCACATCGCAAACCGATTAGAAACCAGGTATTTCTAACCAATAATGCAAACCGGTTTTTATCTTGTTAAACAACTACTAAAGAGACATTATCCAATTGACTAATCAGTTAAATTTTCAAAGACAACCTTTGAGCAATGTGGTTTGCAACTTATCTTGTTGACCCACTCATATTGCCACCTCACGATATCAAAGTATGTTGTATCATCCATGCCACCTCACAAGTGTACCTGTCGTGTGGTAATATATGTTTGTAAGAACCGAGTATCAATCCGTGGACACACCTAGCCTACTCAACAAACTTGATGTTTGACTATCAGATTTGGCTTTTGTTAGAGAAAAATGATAAGTTGTATTGGAAAGATTTTTAGGGTTTAAATAATAAAAATAAAGTAAACTAAGATTAAAGCGTTTGGATTTAGAACCAGGGAATAAAAGTTATCATCCTAATTAGACTTCACTTATGTAACCATGATGAATTGGTTGTGTGATTTAAAGATATTGATTAATGTAATTATGTTAATGTTTATAAAGATGAGCTGGCGCGATTTCTCGTCTATCCTGCTCCATAGTGACTAGGATCACGTTAGGTTGAGTTTTACTGCTTAGATCAAAGCACTAGTAATGTAGGTAAATCTTTTGTGACCTATTTGACATACGATTTCTAAAAACAAACTTAATATTAAAAAGAGAGTTGATCAGGTTCCTTTCTAACATACCATTAATTTTTAGAAAACCGTAACAATTACTGAAGATTTCACAAACTAATAAAAGGGAACCCGCAAATAATCAGAAAGTTAAAGTGATATGATTTCTAATAACCATTTCTAGTTCATTAGCCATGGATTTATTATGAAGACCGGTTTCGCGAATGAAAGTTGATCATACGTTTTTTAACCGTGTATGACAATCACAATCACAAACCATAAATTTATAACTTCCCGTTCAAATGTAGATGCTACCCATCAATAGTTTTCCCAAGACCACCATAACATTAAAATAATATTTATCACACCATTAGTTCATCATAAATTACATAAGTTTCATCCGATTAGGATGATAAAAAGAGTTTAGCTCATAATGAGCTTAAACATAACAACAGATAACAAAGAAGATAGATATGAATCATCGGTGTGAAACGGAACAATCAAACCAATAATCCACAATGGATGACGTTTAGATGATCCCGAGCTTCTTCCAAGTGATGTATGCACCTCCCGAGCCTCCAAATGGTCTTGAAGACTTAATTCCCGAGAGAATTTTGCAGAGTAACTCTCCCACCAAAGCTTGCCAAAAATGGTGAACTTAGGCTTCTATTTATAGGCTTTTTGGAGTGTTTAAGCACGGCCCCGTGCTAGTACAATGCTTACGAAAGTTGGTCGGCTTGTACGTGCAGGTTGTGTCGGGCATGTCCCCGTGCTAAATGGGGCACGGCCCTGTGTTGAAGGTAGGGCACGGCCGCATGCTTGATGGGCACGGCCCCGTGCTTGCTTTTAGGGGACAATACTTTTTGCCCTGTCAGATGTTCAAACACGGGGGTGTGTTAATTTAGCACGAGGGTGTGTTTCTTGCAAGGTATGGGGGCGTGCTTAATGAGGCACGGCCCCATGCTTGGACTCCAAAGCTCAGATTACTTTAATTTCTTGTTAAATATGCTTTTTTGTCCATCTTGCCCTTTTAAACACCTGAAAACAAAATTTAACATTTTTAAGTACATATTCATCATTTCAAGGGAGATATTAAGGAATAATTGATGTACTTATGATAGGATTTTTATGTATAATTTGGAGCACATCAAACATTCCCACACTTGAACTTTGTTTGTCCTTAAGCAAAAATCACTTAAAATGACAATTCCACCAAAAACCAAATAATCAAATAATAAATATGTCTTTCGGGAAATACACAAGTAAACATTATTTCATCCAAATATAAATATTCTAAGCATATGTAAAATGATATCCTAGCAAACAATAGATTGGTTAGTATAGATTATTATCATGTAAAAATCCACACTACTCACAAGATGCACTCACACTCGGCTAAGTATATGGAGTCATAATCAAAATTAAGTATGACTAATACACTCAATTGCCTAGTATGAATACGTGTGAAATCATATGTTTGTTAAGGGATCAATTCTCCACCTACTTAGATATTTACTTGCATAAATCGTTAGGTCACTTAGCTTGGGCTCGGGTATGGAATATTTGGAAAAAGTGGCTAATTGCTAAAGACGACAGTCTTGGCTTATTTTTCTAACATAAACTACAAGGAAAGCAATAAAAGGCTCCCTATACAATACTTCAAGCTAGAATGAATATGCTAACTTGAGTACTTGTTTAAGGTCAGATTGTCAAGATCGCATTTTGCATTCAAGAACCATACTTCATCTTTTCCCCGAAGATACACAAAATTTTCCTTTCTCAATGATCATTCGGCTTGAAGCCTAATAGCACCCAATCGGATCAGTTTTGTGTATTCGTATTGAGATTCAGTTTGGTTCTTTTTGCATTTTCCATTATGGGACCAATTTTCACAGTTCGGGCATCTTTCATATCATTTTACCCGTCTCTTTATAGCACTTTTTGAAATCCCACAAAATGGCGGAACTTGTTCCTTTCTTCGCCATTTATTTCGTGCGTCGAACGTGAGATTGAAAATTTGTTCGCGGATTTCCGGGGGAAGTCCCGGTTTTGCGTGGTGAAGGCAACAAAGCAAATTAAAATCAAAAGAATGCATTCCAGTTCTTTAAGGTCTGCTGGTAAAGACCAATTATTATTATTTTTTTTAGCCAAAACGTGTCTTAAACGAAAACGGGTTTTGTTGAAGGCTTTTTGGTTAAATGACTTGGTGGTTCGGGTGATTGAAAGATAAAATCGTTTAAGCTCAACAGGGCTAACTAGGGTTAATGTTCGGGTAAGGAAAATTAAAGAAAATGGTTGGGGCTTGAATGGTTAAGTTTTCTAGTGCCTAACTTATTTTTATGCAATAAACACTAATTAAGGTCTTGAAATGTATACCCAAAGCAAGTTCTAATCACACGTATCATATGGCATCCTCAATTAAATCCAGAATGAAAGTAGAACTGCAATTTGCAAAAGCTGTTTAAGGCTAAAAAATAAACTCACATATGGATGGAATTGGATAAAATTGTTTCATTTTACATGATTAAATATTTTTACTAGATAATTGTTTTTAAGGATATCACAAAAAACATTTTCAATTTTATTTGGACGTCATTAACTTACTTATTTATTTCCCGAAATCGTATATTTATAATTTGATTTATCAAAATTGTATTAAATTATTGGTTTCTTGTCACAAAAATTAATTGTTAAGTGATCTTTTCTTAAATTTGAACGTTTTTAGTAAAGTTAAATGCATTACTCCCATCCCCACACTTAAAATGCACATTGTCCTCAAAGTGATTAACATATTAAGACGAGAAAGGGTAATGAAATAACTCCCTTAAAAATGATGCATTTGTCACTTGTGTTTGATTGCCCTCAAGTTGAGAGAATCCTCGGGATCACCTGAAATGTCACCAATTTATTGAAAACATTAAAATCCTAAACACACAAAAATAAAAATAAAATGACATAAATTAAAAGATAGATTAGCACGAAACAGCCCGGGCCCCAAAAGTGATACGGTTTTCAAGGGCTATGTGGTGGGATATTCCCCCACTCATGGTACATTCGGTTCCTGATGTACGTGACATCGTTGCTCAGGTCATCGACTCGGGAATGCAGATTTTCGACTCGGTTAAAGGCTCGTTGGGCATATTCAAATGATCGCCTTGCATGGTCACTAGTGGTTTGGATTGACTCATAAAGGTCTAACATGGTTGGGAATTCCCTTGTTCGTGGACTTGAAGATCCGGCTCCGGTTTCTTCCGGTTGTATCGGCATGTCGAGGTCCATGATTATTTCTTCGGGATCCGCCGGATCCCAGATTTGTCCCTTCTTATCCATGAACCTCGGCTGCCCATTTGGTAAGCTCGTCACCATGTACATACTTGTGCAAATGCTCAAGTCTAACAGTCCCGGCATCACTCCTTCATTTCCTTCAGTGTTACAACTATAGCTCTCGTATAGGTTTAGAATCCAACTTCCTCCAAACATGGGTGTTGGAGCACCTGCAATCGCATTCCTGGCAAAAGATTACAAAACAAATACCCAATATTACATGGCAACTGATTAACCATACAATATAAAATGAACAAGTTCCTTAAATTAACAACTCCCTCGCTTTGACCACGAGCTGTTATGGAATGACTAAGTAACCGATGAATGTATCGCAGCAGCGGGTCTCGTATCTGGCTGCCTTTTGTTTTACTCGAGTTGAACCCTCCGGTTCCAATACACTCCCAAAATGCTTTCCGCATTGCACCACTTTTCGCATCTTTACTTTCCTCGTCTGGGAAGGTATGGTATGCCGGCATTCCAGATATTGCTTCCTCCTCCATTTCTTGTTCCGTGTAGATACCGAGATAGACACTGAACAAGGCAATGGATGTTTTATGTCAATGTCCAGCAAGTCTGAATGAAACTGCACTATCATCCTAAGGGTCAGAGTCTTACATGCTAAATCTGAAAGATGCTAAAAATTCAAGAGTTAGTTCGTAAATGGAAGGTCTATTTTATGAGAATAAACGCTTCCACTGAATACTCAATAAATTATTATATCTTTCTAACTGTCCGACAGCCGCCAGTGTTTCTTCATCTGCTTGTAAGTGGGATCTTTCGACCCTTTTTAGTAGTCTTTGAAGTCTATCACGACACCATTTCTCGAGGCTCCCTTCAAATTGTAAGTAGGGATGATCCATGATCCTGAAATTTTAAAAATAAGTTAATCTATACAAAACAAATTTCTTGAACAGTTTCATGATATTAGAAAAAACCTTGTGTTTTTCAAGACATAACATCATAATGATTCAACTCATGTTCAAAAATAGTTGAAAATTTGTCATCCAAGGAAAAATTGTTGAACATGGGGGTGCATTTTGTGAAACGTGGGGGTGCGGTTAACATGTTTAGGCATGAAATCTTGACTCGAGCACGCGTGGTTTTGTTTGTAACCTTTGATTAAGCATGGGTTTAACATTCTCTTGCTATAAAAATCAAAGATTATACGTTAACATTTTAATCACTTGTTAATAATTCAAGATATCCAAAAATATATAGTCTTTAACGCCACTTGTGAATTCTTGTAACTTGAACATAATTAACAAAGATTTCACCACGAATTATGAAGATAGTCTTGTTAACAATAAAAGAAAACAAACTAATTAACTAACTAAACACACTAATAACTAACTAAACATACTAATTAACACCAATCTACTACAAGAAGAAACATGAACAAGTAGGTTTAAAGCATTCAACATTCCATAATACGTTTAAGTACAAGCCTTTACATATAATTGCTAGGATTTCGGTTGTTTAGAGACCTAATCATCTAACTACATGTAAATGACTATCATAATCATAGGAATTAGCATACTAACCTCTTGATCAAATACTCTTGAAAGAACTCTTGAAAAGGTGAAAGAAAAATAGAAAATAAGGTGAAAATGGAAGTGGATACGAACATTGCAGGCAATGAGCTCGGTTTTTAACATGCAAAAATTGACAGGGAACAAGACAAAAGGCTGATAAAAGTCAGGTGGTGTCATTCCTTGGTGAGCACGGGGGCGTGCTCATGTTATGTTGTTCGGTTTCAGTCTTTTGTTGTTCCGTTTTTCAGTTTCGCGCGTTACGTAATTTTCCCGGTTAAGTTTTATCACTTCCAAATCATCAGAAAAGATACGAAAATAGTCATAGAGTTGAATAACACAAGCCAAGTTGAAAATTACATTTCCTAGGGTCCTACGGTTACACAATAGGTTAAAAGCCGAGAATCTGAAACAGCAAAACCAGATTCTTTAACGCGCATCAGCGCACTTAGCACATCACGAAATTCTTCTAAAAGAAGCCTCCACACATTTCGTGTGGAAGGTTCGGGATGGGATAGTGAGAAGTGCGGTTGCTTAGTTCCGCAAGCTGACGGTTAATGGAAACGAGTTCCTCGCCCATCTCTTGAACTTTTTGGATAAGTTCAGCTAAGCGTTGGGACGCAACGAGGTTCATTTTAGTCATTTGCTTGATAAGTTCATGTAGCTTGAAGAAGTATTCTTGAGTCGTTGGCCCTCCTGTTTCAGAACGCGGTTTCTTTGCAGGATTCCAATTTGAACTTTTGTGACTTGATTCTTGCAATTTTCAGACGTTTTTAAGCAGAGAATGGGTGTGATGAAAGAATGGAACAAGTGTCGTATTTATATACAGGTCGTGGAAAGTGAACACGGGGGCGTGCTTGTCAGAGTTCGTCTTAAATTCGACCTGCAGCGTTCCAGAGTCGTCAGCGGAGATTGTGGAAAAAATTTGTCAGAGATACGGGGGCGTGCTTCATGAGGCACGACCCCGTGCTTCTGCTTGTGAGGTCCTAAAAATTGTAAAAAAATTAAGAAAAATTAATGTACAGGTGCCGTGTTTAAGTTTCGGGTCTTCGGCACGACCCTTCCCCACACTTAGTTTTCGTCGGGGCGGAGGTGTAATTCCTCCGAGGGAATCTTGGTTGGTCCATCGCAATACGGTTTCAAACGATGACCATTCACTTTGAAACTTAAACCTTCGTGGTTATTAATCTCAATGGCACCATTCAGAAACACGTTTTTGATCGTACATAGTCCAGACCAACGTGATTTCAGTTTTTCGGGAAACAAACGTAAACGGGAGTTATACAACAAGATACGTTCTCCCACATGAAATCGTTATGTGTTCTTTAATCAAGCGTCGTGGAATTTCCTTGTCTTTTCTTGTAAACCTTAGCGTTTTCGTATGCTTGTTCTCTCAATTTCCAATTCGTGAATTTGTAGGAATCGTTATTTCCTGCAAGGTTTTGGTCCAGGTTTGCTGCTTTAATGTTGTCAATGTCACTTGCTTGCCACAGTGTTTAGTTAATGAAAGGAGCTTCTAGCCAAGGAGATGTGTCCCTAAAGTGAACGCATGTGTGATGGGAGTTTATAGGCTGTTCGAGAAAGCCTAGACTAGTTGACTGTGCAGTCTATAGGCGTTCGAAAAGCCATAGGCATCATCTAACTGGTAGACCAATCCTTGTGGTTTTGACCTATAGTTTTCTTAAGGATTCATTTGATTCCTCAGTTAGTGACTTCAGCTTGCCCATTCGCTTGTGGATGATAAGCAGTTGTAAAGCGATGGTGTACTCCATAACGCGCCATTGCTCGTTCGAGCTGGTTTTTACAGACTTGAGTTCCTGGTCACTAATTAGAGCTTTGGGGCACTAAAACAAGAGAATAGTTTCTTAAGGAATTTGACAACGTTTCTGGTATCATTAATAGGTAGGGCTTCAGCTTCAGCGCATTTTGAAATGTAATCGACTGCTACCAAGATGTAACGATTGCCAAATGACACCGGGAATGGCCCCATGAAATCAATACCCCATATATCAAATACCTCGCATACTTGAACAGGTTTCTGAGGCAAAACATCCCGTGTTGAGATATGGTTGCTCTTTGACATGCATCACAGATACGTACCATGTTGTGAGCATCTTTTAAGATCGTGGGCCAGTAAAATCCAGAGTCAAATACTTTCTTGGCTGTTAAGGTTGCTCCATGGTGTCCTCCTATGGGTCCTTCATGACAGTGCCTTAGAATTTGTTCCGCTTCACTTCCGTATATGCATCTTCGTATAAGTTGGTCTGCACCGATTCTGAACAGATACGGGTCCTCCCAATAGTAATGCTTAATATTAGTAAAAAATTTCTTTTTTTGCTGATAAGTCATTTCCTTGAAAAGGATTCCACTTGCTAAGAATTTGCAAAATCGACGAACCAAGGATGTTCATCGATTGAGGATTGAATGTGCATAAGGAATTCATGAGGAAAATTGTCGTTTATTGTGGCTTCCTCAGTTTGTGAAGGACTTAAATCCTCAAGACGCGAGAGATGATCGGCCACAAGATTTTCCGCTCCTTTCTTATCACGAATTTTGATGTCAAATTCTTGAAGCAGAAATATCCAACGAATCAGTCTCGGCTTTGCATCTTGTTTGTTGAACAAATAACAAAGGGCTACATGATTTGTGTAAACGATTGTTTTTGAAAGGATTATATACGAGCGGAATTTGTCAAATGCAAAAACTACCGCGAGAAGTTCTTTCTCGGTGGTGGTGTAGTTTTCTTGTGCGTCGTTTAGGGTTTTGCTCGCATAATGAATTGGGTGAAATTGTGAAATTGCTTGTTTCCTCTTTTCTAATACGACCCCTACCGCGAACATCGCTTGCGTCACACATGAGTTCAAATGGTAGCGTCCAATCTGGGGAACCATGATTGGAGCGCTTACAGTCTCTTAAGCAATTTGAATGCACTAATGCATTAGTCAGAAAATACGAATTGAACGTCTTTCTCAAGAAGTTGAGTCATTGGTCGAGCGATTTTTGAGAAATCTTTGATGAAACAACGGTAGAATCCTACATGACCTAGGAAACTTCTGATATCTTTCACGGTTGTGGGATTGTGGAAGTTTAGAAATAGTGTCGACTTTGTCTTGATCGACTTCAAGCCCTGCTCGAGAGATTTGTGTCCTAACACTATTCCTTCTGTAACCATGAAGTGGCACTTTTCTCAATTTAAAACAAGGTTAGAGTCTTCACATCTAACCAGCATCTTTTCCAGATTTTCAAGACATTGCTCGAATGAGTTCCCAAAGATGGAGAAGTAATTCATGAAAACTTCCATTGAGTGTTCAAACATGTCATGAAAGATTGCTACCATGCACCTTTGGAATGTAGCAGGAGCATTACACAATCCAAAGGGCATTCGCCGATAAGCAAATGTGCCATATGGGCAGGTGACTGTCGTCTTCTCTTGATCTTCGGGAGCAATAGGAATGTGAAAATAACCTGAGAAACCGTCCAGGAAACAATAGAACATTTTTCCAGATAATCTCTCAAGCATTTGGTCAATGAAAGGAAGAGGGAAGTGATCTTTCCTTGTGGCGTCATTGAGTTTGCGATAGTCTATGCAAACTCTCCATCCTGTAACCGTACGAGAGGGAATAAGCTCATTCTTCACGTTAGTTACAACAGTCATTTCTCCTTTCTTTGAACAACTTGGACTGGACTGACCTAAGGCGAATCAGAAATAGGGTAAATCAAACCGGCATCTAGCAGTTTGATTACTTCTTTCTTCACCACCTCTTGCATGCTCGGGTTTAAACGTCTTTGAGGTTGAATGACAAATTTGAAGTTCTCCTCCATCAATATTTTGTGAGTGCAAAAAGATGGATTGATTCCCTTGATGTCCATGATTTTCCATGCAATTGCTCGTTTATATGCCTTAAGCACATTGAGCAACTTGTTTTTCTCATCAATTGATAAGGCGTGTGAGATTATGACAGGAAGTTGAGATGTGTTTTCAAGAAAAGCGTATTCGAGATGAGATGGAAGTTCTTTGAGCTCTAAAACTGGAGGGTCTTCGATAGAAGGTTTGGCTTTAGGTTCTAGATCTTGTTCAATGATCTCAAATGCTTCTTGATAAATGATGTTTCATCAACTTCAAGTTCTGGAATGAATTGGTTCTCATAGATAGGTTCGGTGATTTAGACCTCTATTAATTGAGTATTGCAAGCTTCATTTTGAAGAGTTTTCTTCAAATGACAGCTTATGATCGAATCGCAAGCATCAACGTAATAGAGTGAGTCATCATGATGTTGAGGGTGTTTCATGGATTGGCCTATATCGAAAGTTACTTCCTCCTCGTCTACTCAAACCGTGAGTTTGCCTGTACAAACATCAATGAGGGATCGAGCAGTCGCTAAGAAAGGTCGACCTAGGATAAGAGGAACATTTTTGTCCTCATCCATGTCAAGGATCACAAAATCAACAGGAAATACGAATTTGTCAATTTTAACTAAGAGATTTTCAACGATGCCCCTTGGATATTTGACAGAACGGTCAGCTAACTGGATGCTCATACGGGTAGGTCTAGGTTGACCTAAGTTTAATTTTTCAAAAAACGCATAAGGCATAAGGTTAATGCTTGCACCTAAATCAGCTAACGTGTTACTGACAGAAAGATTTCCTATTAGGCAAGGTATGGTGAAACTTTCTGGATCAGTCATCTTTTGAGGTAGTTTGTTATGAAGAACTGCAGAGCATTCCTCATTCAAAACTACGTGTGATAACTCTTCCAGTTTTTGTTCGACAAGACACCTTTGAGAAACTTAGCGTAGTTTGGCATTTGGGCTAAGGCTTCCACCAAGGGCAGATTGATGTGGAGTTGCTTGAACAACCCAAGGATTTGCCATATTGTGCCTCCATTCTTTGTTGTATCAAACGACCTGGATATGGAGGTGGTGGAACATAGCGTGGTGGTGGAACGTATTTCTTGGTTGGTTTTTTTAATAACAAGAGGTTGTTTCTGCTTATCACTCGCATTACTTGGAGTTTCAGTTTCTACTTCTTCAAGGATGGGTTGTAATGCGGGTGCATCACCTTAAGTGGTTTTGCCACTCCTGGTGGTGATGGCTTTGACTTGAGCATTAGGGTTTGTCACAGTGTTGCTGGGCAAAGCTCCTTGAGGTCTTTTAGATAGTTGTTGTGCTATTTGACCTACTTGGTGCTCTATGGTTTGCAATGCTGCTTTGTTGCTTTTGATGTCAGCTTCTTTTTGCCTCTCCTCATTTTTCTTCCTCTTTTCTTCGATCAGATTTCCGGATGTACTCATATGTGGCTTGTGTGGTTAACAACAACTACTGCAATAAGTCTTCCATTGATGATGCTCTACGGTCTTGGTTACTACTGCTTGGACCTTGGTATGGTGGTTTCTGCTGTTGGTAAGGTGGCCTTCGGTTGAATCCAGATGATGGTTGGTTATTATCAGCATCTCTGTAATTCGAGTTACTTCTCCAATTTGAGTTGTTGTTTTATGAGTTGTTTGGGCCTCCTGCGTAGTCAACATCTTCAACCATCATAATGCCTTGTGGGCATTCGTTGGTCTTGTGAGAATTTCCACATGTGTTGCATCGTGTTGGAGTTTTCTTTAGCTCGCTTTGCAATTGTTCGAATCGTTTGGTTAGAGCTTCTAATTGGGCTGAAATTAGGGTTTCAGAGTCTACTTGATGAATACCTTTAGAACTTGGTTTGGTTCTTAAGTGATTGTAAGCAAAGCTCTTCTAAGCTGCTCTTTCTAAGGCTTGGTATGCTTCTGTCGGCGTGACACTTCCGAAATCTCCTCCCGCACTTTGTTCTACCGCTTGCTTGTGGGCTCCGCTGATTGCATCGTAAAAGGTTTGACACTGCAGCCACAGATCAAGTCCGTAATGTGGGCATCTCCGAAGGAGACTTTTATATCTCTCCCATGTTGCGTGTAATGATTCATCATCGTCTTGGCGAAAGCTTGTGATGCTACTTCTTAGTTTGGCAGTGCAATCGGGTGGAAAGTATTTCAAAAGGAATTGTTCAGCATTTCCGCCCATGTGGTGATGGAACCAGGTGGAAGTGAATCAAGCCAGTCGATGGCTCGGCCTCAAAGTAAAAATAGAAAAAGTCTTAGTCGAATGGCGTCGTCTGAACAGTTATTGATTTTGAAGGTCGCACAAATACGAAGGAATCGTGAGATGTGAGCATTAGGATCTTCGTCTTGCAATCCATGGAACTGAACAGAGTTTTATACGAGTTGGATAATACTAGACTTAATCTCGAAATTTTTGGCCGCTATTGCTGGTTGGACAACACTGGACTCGTAACCATCGATTGACGGTGTGGCATAGTGTGTCATCTTCATCTCCTCGTCTTGGTTAGCCATGTCTTCTTCGAATGGTGTACCTTCCAAAATGTCTTCTTCAATGATTGGTGTTGCTTGTTGTGGTCTTTTGCGCAATCTTTGACGGAAAAGTCGTTCGCGTTCCGAAAGAGGCGAAACAAGTTCAGGACTAGACGAGTCGGACATACACTAACTTAAGGAAGCATAAACTAACTAAGGCTTAAAATGAATCAGGCAAATGTAGCTAAACTAACTAAGGAAAACCATCTAACAAAAATAAAATAAAGTTTGAACGAAATATATTAACAAGTTATATACAAGATAGTCAAAAATTTAGTTTGTCTTTCAAACTGCCGTGTGTCCTCGGCAACGACGCCAAAAACTTGATTCGATGCGGATAGTATATAATTTGATACAGTTTTTGCATAGATTCAGTTTTAATTGGTTATTACAAATACAAAATCACACACACAAAAGGCAAGTGTACCTATCGTGTGGTAGTATAGTGTTGGTAAGAACCGAGTATCAATCCGTGGACACACCTAACCTACTCAACAAACTTGATGTTTGACTATCAGATTTGATTTTTGTTAAAGAAAAATGATAAGTTGTATTGGAAAGATTTTTAGGGTTTAAAAACAAAAATAAAAATAAAGTAAACTAAGATTTGAAGCGTTTGGATTTAAAACTAGGGAATAAAAGTTATCATCCTAATTAGACTCCACTTATGTAACCGTGATGAATTGGTTGTGTGATTTAAAGATATTGATTAATTAATTATGTTAATGTTTATAAAGATGAGCTAGCGCGATTTCTCGTCTATCCTGCTCTGTAGTGACTAGGATCACGTCAGGTTGAGTTTTACTGCTTAGATCAAAGCCCTAGTAATGTAGGTAAATGTTTTGTGACCTATTTGACATACGATTTCTGAAAACATAACTTAATATTAAAAAGAGAGTTCATCAGGTTCCTTTTTAACATACCATTAATTTTAGAAACCCGTAACAATTACTGAAGATTTCTCAAACTAATAAAAGGGAACCCGCAGATGATCAGAAAGTTAAAGTGATATGATTTCTAATAACCATTTCTAGTTCATTAGCCATGGATTTATTATAAAAACCAGTTTCGTGAATGAAAGTTTATCATACGTTTTTCAACCGTGTATGGCAATCACAATCACAACCATAAATTTATAACTTCTCGTTCAAATATAGATGCTACCCATCAATAGTTTTCCCAAGACCACCATAACATTAACATAATATTTATCACACCATTAGTTCATCACAAATTACATAAGTTTCATCCGATTAGGATGATAAAAGAGTTTAGCTCATAATGAGCTTGAACATAACAACAAATAACAAAGAAGATAGATATGAAATCATCGGTGAAATGGAACAATCAAACCGATAATCCACAATGGATGACGTTTAGACGATCCCGAGCTTCTTCCAAGTGTTGTATGCACCTCCCGAGCCTCCAAATGGTCTTGAAGACTTGATTCCCGAGAGAATTTTGCAGAGTAACTCACCCACCAAAGCTTGCCAAAAATGATGAACATAGGCTTCTATTTATAGGCTTTCTGGAGTGTTTAAGCACGACCCCGTGCCTAAAAGGCACGGCCCTGTGCTAGTACAATGCTTACGAAAGTTGATCGGCTCGTACGTGCAAGTTGTGTCGGGCACGACCCGTGCTAAATGGGGCACGACCCCGTGTTGAAGGTGGGGCACGGCCCCGTGCTTGATGGGCACGACCCCGTGCTTGCTTTTAGGGGACAGTACTTTTTGTCCTGTCAGATGTCCAAACACGGGGGTGTGTTAATTTAGCACGGGGGTGTGTTTCTGGCAAGGCATGGGGACGTGCTTAATGAGCCATGACCCCAAAGCTCATATTACTTTAATTTCTTGTTAAATATGCTTCTTTTGTCCATCTTGTCCTTTTAAACACCTGAAAACACAATTTAACATTTTTAAGTAAATATTCATCATTTCAAGGGAGATATTAAAGAATAATTAATGTGCTTTTGATAGGATTTTTTATGTATAATTTGAAGCACATCACAATGAGCAAATGTTAACTTTTCAACATTGATTTTTTCCCAGAGTTTAGGCTTTAGTTCAACGTGCGGGTTCAAAAAACTTGTTATCAACAATAACTAGTTATAACTTATAACATCATTCAACTAGCATGGTCGGTGGTGAATTAAAAGCCACTGACACAATTTTTAACTTGGCCAATCAAGTTTTTGAATATTCAAGTTTATCTTTTATAGTATATATATATATATATATATATATATATATATATATATATATATATTATATATATATATATATATATATATATATATATATATATATATATATATATATATAGGAATGGGTTCTAGTGAAAACCCTAAGTAATTGTGAGAACCTATTAACCCTACCACTCACCATTGATTTAGTATCAAGTATGGAATATTCCATTTGAAAGGCTAAGATGAGATGAAGGTTACTTTAGTCATTTTCACCTTTGTACTTTTTCTGATGAATATTTCACTTTACCAAATCAAAATCTTTTTCCTATCAATTACACATTTTCTTTACATAAATCAAATCTCTCTCTTAAAACACAATTTAACACACATGGATGCCAAAGCTCCAGATCCATCGATCCACCACTATCGATTTCTCATAGAGTCATCATCTTTCACCACCTACTATCACACCACCTACCTCACCACCACCGTCACCCCTTTTCACCTTCACCCTACTAAATCCATTTCATTGCATGCTAGCAACGCACGACCCCAATCACCACTATTATTGGTTATGACTCCGACCACCACCACGTCTTTTTCGTCTCGACCATTACCAAGTCTTCAACTGCCACCACACTGTCATCGCTACCGCCACTACTATCATTTTTAGAGATGCTGATGAGTTTTCAACATAATAACATTTAGATCTGAATCACTGATAATTTTTTTGTTGGATCTGATAGTAGATAGTTAGTAGTTAAAACTCAAATCTGTGTAGACCTTGTTCAGATCTGTCATCCAACTATGGTGGTCCTTTAATATACTCTCCATCTTCTGGTCAACAGGTTAGTGTTTGATTTTGACTTTGGATTTGGATGTTACACGAGCATTTGTTTTGATTTAATGTTTTAAAGTATATTATTTATATATTTAAACTTATAGTGGCGTGATTTTGATTTAATGTTTGTAGATTTTAACTTACATTGGTGAATGTTTTTTAAATATTTTTGTACTGTAATTTGTTTCATGTATCTATTTTTTTTACTTTTTGTTATTTTCAGATATGGGTACATTGATGCATATAGTGTACAAATTAGTTTACATTAATTTATTTACATTGGTTTACAATAGTTTACAATAGTTTACGTTGGTTTACAGACTATTTCGTGACAGTTTTGCTATAAGTTACTGCAGTATAACAGTGTAAATTGATGTAGCTATGTACGAGTAATATTTTATTTTGATTTACATTGGTTAATATTTGGGTTGTTTTGTTCCAGATGTAGTGCTAAATCATTAGGACATGATGTAATGTCGTCTGGTTAACATTTGATTTATATTGGTTAATGATTCGTTTGTGTTTACATATTGTTTTACATTGGTAATTAATATTGGTTTACATTGGTTTATATTGGTGTAATGTCGTTTGATTGTTGTAATAATTATGTTACTTTTAGTTGGAGTGGTGTAATATCATGTATTTAACATTGTAACTAGATGGTTTTGTTACAACTTTGCTAAAGATTACATTAGTATAACATGATGTAATGTTGTTTGGTTGTTAGGTTGTCGTAACGTGGATGTTATTGTTAGTTGGAGTGGTGTAATATCGTGTATAAAAGTTTCGTACAGTAGTGCACGATTATATTTGTTAATAATGTCGTTTGCAAGATTATATAAGAATTAACATTGTAACTTTTTGTTTTTGTTATAGCTTTGCTACATGGTACAACAATGTAACATTGTAATATGATGTAACTACGTACGACTAAAACTTTTTTTGCAATACTATAGTAGAATTAAAGAGAAAAATACGATGAGTTTAAAGGTGTATTTTATAAAAAAATTACAATTTGTAAAAAGTTAGGAGTGTTTAAATAAAAAAGGGGTAAAGTTTTTAAATATAAAGAAAAAAGAAATAAGAGGATATAGGGATGACACTTGTCAAAATCTTGTTAAATCTGAATTTTGGTGGTTGAGTTAAATGACATTTATGCCCTTTTGTAATAAAAAATATTTCACAAATCTTATCCATTCAATTCTTGATCTATGGTTAAGATTTGGTTAAAGGGTTCTCACAAAAACTAAGGGTTCTCATAATAACCAAACCCTATATATATATATTATATATATATATATATGATATATATATATATTATATATATATATATATATATATATATATATATATATATATATCTATATATATCTATATATATATATATTCTATATATATATATATATATATATATACCTAATAATTTATTACTTTTTGATTTCTCTTTAATAGCTTCCTTTTGTTACCACTTTTTAAAATGCTAATTTGTTGTTATTTTAAATTTTTATTGACATCCCGGTATAAATTTTAAATAAAGTTATATCCAAATTAGGGTATTTAATGGGTATCATAAGTTATAATGAATGATCACTAATGGTATCGTGTACGCACCGTGAAGAATCCAATACCAAACAAAGAATGTTAATACCCAATATATTGCTTTCTATTTATTGTTCGATCTTCACAATCACGTTGCCGCAACGTCATACGTTGTGCACTTAAGCACATTAAAATTAGCGTTGTTTATCTTATGTATATATAATCATGTCAATGTTAGCTCCGTAACATACGTAACGAAGTTTCAAATGTGTTTCATTGTGAAAACTTAATTTCTGATTGTTAATTTAGTAAGCATTATTTTTAAAACGGTAAAAAGAGATATATATCTTATCTTACTACTTTAATAAAAGAGTAACTTGAGGTGCCACGTAGCAGCATTACAATCATCATCACCAAAATTTTTCCGCCTCTCTCTCATCTTAAATAATTACCTGAATTACTAATAATATTATTTAACATTCTTTTACATTTAATAAATTAAAAAAATCTATTTATTAATGTTATCTCTAAATAAACAAAAATTTTATAAAATAATAAATTCTTCTAACACATAAAACTTTTTTAAAGATATGAAATATTCTAAAAATTGGTATTTTTAAAAATTCATTTTTTTAAAACCAAAAATAATTAATTTGGGAGTTATAACAATAAAATTTTTAAAAATGACATTTTTATACGATTTATTTTAGAACAAAATGTTTATTTTTTTGGAAAAAATTTAAAACAAAATTTTAAAAAGTTGATATAACTGTTTTATTAGTTATAATCAATTTCTCATACGTAATTTCAGTCATACATATCTTAAAATATTATTTTATAATTAATAAATTTTATTATATTAATATTTTATTAATTTAACCCGTGTAATACACAACTTTTACTAAAGCTAGTTATTTTATAGAGTGGTAATGCATGCAACAATGAGACAAATTGTATCTCCGAAGCTGAATCAATTGTCCAAGGACCACGTATTATCAATTCAACACACCTTCCCACGTGTTTCGTCCTTATTACTTAAATATTAATAATATTGAATAAGTAGTATGTTATTTCAGTAAAATCCGTCGAAGATTCCAAATAAAAATAAGGGGTGTTTGGTTGGAAGGAATATAATTAAATATAATTGGAATTGAGAAACTAGTATAACTTTTCAAGTAAAATTATATTTAAGTGGGAAATGAAATGTAAAACCCAAATGAATGTTTCACCTCAAATTTCTTTGTTTGTGTGATTTCAAATTCCCTCTCTACGTGGAAGGATTTGAAATCCTACAAGTTCCGTAGGATTTAAAGCTATCAAAAGTAAACCACAAATTGAATAAAGAGATGACTTAAAACCATGATAAACCAATAGATCAGCCAACCAACAACACATATGTTTTAAAAGATTAGCTCGAATCTAACAAATAAAGTGACTTCAATATATAACAAATTATCGAGGGATTTTTATGTGAAAAAAAACTATGTTGATTTTTTACTGCAAAAATTTGTTAAGTGATTTTTACGAGACAAAACATAAAGTATATTGGTTTTATACAGCCTTTTTATAAAAGAAACTGAAATAATGTTGGTCTTTTTATAGTACTCAACTATTAACAAATGACCAAATTTTTTTATTATACATAAAAGATTTCATAAGCTTTTTTACAGATATATATAAATATTTTTCCTTATTATAAATATTGATGTTTTAAACAAATAAAATCAGGTATATTGATTACTACTAAGCCCCACCTTCACAACTCACAAGTCACAAAGGATCAAGTGAGTTGACTACTTTCCAAAACACTTGCATCGTCTTTTGACCTCTTTTCTCCCAAAAACAATTACACTTTTCTTTAACTTGTCACCATTATCCACTAATTGAGAGAGAACGCAATTCAATATTCCTAAAGTACGATCGTCCATTGATATCATATAGGTCTACGTTCTAGAATCTAAATAATAATAATAATTGTATTCCTGTTTTCGGTCCGATTTATTTCAATTAAGATATGATTTATTTCAAGAAAGAGATATGATTTATATGTTATTAAAATTAACTATACTGTTAACTTTATATAATCTATCATTATAACAAATTAAAACAAAATAGAAATGCAAGATTGATATTTTTTAAAAAGGTCAATCTATAACTAATTTGTATGGTCCGTAGAGCTCTTTATGGTTTGGGTTCACCAGTCAAACCATAACGAAATGTAAGTAACAGTTTTTAATCATACAAATACAAAAACGAGATCATTGGAATTGAAACCGAATCAAACCAATTTAAACCATTTTAAAGGTTCGATTTCGGTTTAGATTAACGATTTGAGTTTATTAGGCCGAGCTTATTGTTTTATCTCAATTGCTTTTTTCATCCCATAATTACCTAAATTATTCATATAATTAATTTGGATTAATGATATTCATCAGTCATCAGTGCACAAGACTTGATTAATTTGTAAGCACCAAACGCCATTTAAGGTATAAAGTTTGCCAAACCGTGGGTTTACAAGTGATTGACTTAATGATTTCTTTTTTTCAAGTGATTGACTTAATGATTTTCACTTGTATGCAATGTGACGTTTACATGCTCAGCATGTATATATTTTCTATTTTAACTTTATTGAACATTAGTCTTATTAACACCAAGGTATCTACTAAATATATGCTAGTTCAAACAGAGTGGTTTGCTTTAAACAATTATAAACGTACCCTGTCAAAGTCTATCAATTTTGTATGGGACAATCACCATACCACTAGGTCATAGATTATTTTTACAATTCGGAGTAAATTATATATCAAAGAACACTGTCTGCAATTTTTGTAGACGAACTTTTGCCTTAGGTGACATTTGAACTTTGAACACATAACCTCTTTATTGTATTACTACTCTTTTATCACCCCCAAATAATGTACATTTCAAAGTACATTGTATGGTTTCTACCCATATCAAAACGGTAAATTAGATATTTAACACAAAGTTAACAAAATTATTACAACGCTAGTGTTAGTTCCAAAACATGTTACTACTAAAAACTGTGATTATTTTCTAAAAAGGTATAACTTTGACCAAGTATCAGAGATACTTTGGATATTTAACTCTCAAATATATTATTAAACAGACAAATAAAAGAAATTCATGCATCTCCAAAACACATAAGAAACAAAAAAACATGGATCTTAAAACAACAATATAATTAATTATATAAAATATAAAAATAATATAGACATTTAAACAAAAACTTTACAAACCCCATGAACCCTAGTTGATTGATTATTCATAACTCATTTCATCCTCGTTTCTCTCACAATCAACATCAAAAACCCAAAAATCAATATCATTTCCCCCTTTTTGACTACCCCCATCACCTTTTCCTCATCTCCACCGTCTCCGCCGCATCGGAATTCGCACCGTCGTCTCACTCACCGGACGCCACCGCCGCATCACTCGACGAACAATCAGAATCTGCAAATTTCAAACAAAATTCATACAAATTTCACACAAATTTCATACAAATTGAGATGCAATGAAGTTTGTTATCGTTAGATCTGTTAATTTGTTGATTTAGATTACCTCTTGAAGCTTTGAATGATCTCTTGCAGTGTAGAATCGCGCTCTGGATGCCGTCCTGTTGCTGCAGCAACGAATCGTCACGACGGTTTGACGATGCCGTAAACGGCGGAGCCGCGGTGGCGGTTGCGACGGCGAGCGGTGGAGCACCGGAGAAGCTCTTACCTAAATGCTTGCAAACGACGCGAAGTCCGGCGGGGAGATTACCTTGTTTCAGCAACTTAGCGGTGGTCGGAAGTAGCGGTGGTTCTGAAACTTCCGGTGGTGATTCGTTCTCTCTCTTAGGGTTTAGTGACGGAGATTGCTTTTGCTCCTCCGTCGTTAACGACGGTGATGTATTAGGTTTTGTTACTCTCGGAAACTTCAATTGTCCGGTGAACTTCAACTTCTCGCCGGAGAGTTTAACTTTTCGAAAGTACTTCTGCATCATCTCCTTCGAAAACTTCTTCTCTTCCAATTTGTTATCGTTTTGATGCTTTTTTGCAGGTTTTGAACTGTTGTGTCGTTTGAACAACGAAACGATCGGAACTTCTTCCACTTTGAACTTCACCGTCATCGCCTTGCCGGAATCTGTACTTTCTCCGTTCCGATCTGCTTCCTCTTTCTCTTCTTCAACCTTCTGTTCTTCAACATTCGATTCGTTGTTCAATTTCGATTTTCTGAACTTCAACATCATGACGCGAAACTTCGTCGCCGATTTCATCAACGAAAGGCGGAGCTGCGGTGGTTTCGAATCAACCTCCGTCGTCTGATCCACCGGAACGAAACTGCCTCGGAAGAACAAGTCATCGGAGGGAGAAACTGCAACGTTCACATCAGCGACACTATCACCGCTTGAATTAGACATTAGCGTGAACTTCAGCTCCCTCTCATCTTCATCCTCATCCTCATCATCATCTTCATCGTCATCGTCATCTTCTTCTTCATTATCGCCATTTTTCTGATGTTCTTCGTCGTCTTCTGGTAAACTGAACTCCAAATCGAAAAACGGACCGTGATCGTTCTCGTCGTCTTCTTCGTCTGCTGTCTCCGACGGTTGACTGCTGACGCCTGTAACAATGGTGGTGGTGGTGGAGGCGGTGGCGTTAGCGTTGGTAGCTCCATCGCCGCCGTTGCTCCGCCAGTACCTTAGCAAGCTCAAAGCTTCCATTGTTGGGAGAGCCAGAATACAAACAAACCTGCAAGAAACTATTATGGTGAAAAATGGAGTTTGTGGGTATGGTGGTTGTTTTAATGGTGAAGAAGTACAGAAGCAGAATAGTGAAGTAAAGCTTTTTCTCTTTTTACTGTGTGAGAGAAAAAGACACAGAGTGTTTCTGTGTGTGTGTGTGTGTTATATATATTAAATTGCTTAAATAGAATAATTGTGATTTTTTATTTTGTGATATTTAATATGGAGCTTTTTTATAAAATAAGATTTTATTTAAATGTGTATATACAAACAAGATAAATAACTAGTACTGCACAAAACACCAAGGACTACTTCAGTGTAAGTAGAAAAGACTGTAAAAAGAACAAAACTTTAACATCAATGAAACAATGGGTGTTTTCAGCTATTATATTATAAAAAGTAAAAAATGTAAAGCGGGGTTTAAAAAGGGAAATCGTGGTATATTATATTAATATTTAATATTATAAATATTATAATAACAAATAAGGGTATTTTTTATAATCAATAATCCAAACATCTATGGGTGGGCGGGAAGCATCTGTCATGAACCCACGGCGTGGGACTATGTCGAGTGGCAACAACCCCCTCCCCGTTTCACATCGCAAATTATTTTATTCATGGCATGTTGTCGCTATGACCGTAGCACATATGTGTGTGTATGGTGTAGTGGTTGTGTGGTATGGTATGATAATACCGCTCCCATTAAAATTGAGTGTGTAATTTAGTTTGACATATCAAAATTTGATTTTTGTGTGTGGTGAGAGTAACCATTTCACCCTAATAAAAAGATTTATATTAAGATACTTTTAACATCAATTGTATTATGCTATAACAACATAGATAAAGAAATATTAATCTGTTAATATATCATTTGATACCACTAATATTTTCATAATTTTAAAAAGTACAAACATACAATTAAAATTTCCTTTTTTTGAAACCATCAAACCAATAAAAATATGACTTTTATGAAAACCATGCAAGGTTTTTTTTTACTTTTCAAAAGGACATATATTACATGCAATAAAAATTTCTTTTTTTTACGTTATGTTTCATGAAATACAGTAAAAATATTTATTTTCAAATGGCTGAGTGTTTTAGTTTAATGGTGAACACTAGTATTAATTTAAAAGGATGTTTAGAGACTTTATTAATTAACCATTTTTAGAATCAATGTGGAGTAGTCACTTAGTAGAGTTTTTGACTTTTAAGGATAAAATTTTAGGTTCAAACCCAAGTATGATGTAATTGGTATTGAAATAATTTACAATAGATAATGTCATGACAAGACCGTCTCGGAATTCAGTTTTGTCACAAGGATGAAGGAAGAGTCCTATGTGCAAGCAAGATATAAACTATAAAACAAGAATATTAGATAAGAAATAGATAGCTAATATTGATGTTGATATGTTATTGTAATTTTTATGTTTCTTTTGTACTAGCCTCACTTGTAGTATCTGTGTTTCGTCTTGCTGTTAAAAAATATAATAATAATGTCATGTAACGCTAATGCTTGTGTGTTAATTTATAAACCCAAAAGACTACATCGGAAACCGAACATATTGTATTTCTTCTACCTTTTGAGATTATGAGTGGTGAGATTTTGAAAGCTAAGATCATAGGAGTGGTGAGATTAGGGCCGTACAAAAAGTTCGTAGCTCGAACCTCGCTCGAAGTTCGTTCGAAAAAAGCTCGAAAAAAGCTCGGCTCGAAAAAAGCTCGAATCTAAACGAGCCGGCTCGGCTCGGCTCGAATTCTAAACGAGCCGAACTCGAGCCAGGGTTAGCTCGGTTCGAGCTCGGCTCGTGGCTCGGTTCGTTGGCTCGGCTCGTGGCTCGGTGCATATAATATATGTATATATATATTTATATAGTATAATTATTATTATTATTATTAATACTACTACTATTATTGTGATTATTATTTTTATATTAGGATTTTAAAAATATTTTCTTAAAAAATAAAAATGGATTCTTTTTTAAAACATTAAGTAATTTGTTTAAAAATATATATTTTGATAGTAAATTGTTTATATTCAAAATAATAATCTTTGTTCTCATAAGTACGGAGTACCCAATAAAATGTAAAAACCCCTAATATATATTTTTTATGTTTTCATATAAATTAATGCGAAAAATTTAAAAAAAATATATTTAAATCGAGCCGGCTCGAACGAGCCACGAGCTGGCTCGAGCTTTTCACGAGCCGAACTCGAGCCGGTGTTTTAGGCTCGTTAAAAATTTTCGAGCCGGCTCGGCTCGGCTCGATAAGCTTCGAGCTCGAGCTCGAACCCATCCTGGCTCGACTCGGCTCGGCTCGTTTACAGCCCTAGGTGAGATTTAAAAAAGCCAAAAAATCACACCTTACTTTTGTCAAAATCATCATGACGAAGGTAAATACTATTCTCTTCAACAAAAAGTTAAACACTATTTATGGTTTTTTTTAACAAACACTATTTAGGTAAAACAATAAAATTTTATGGGTGGTGTTTATTATCGATAAAATAATATGGATTTGAGTCTCATAAATTCATCAATATGTAGATATAATAGTAGATTGAAAATGCATATGTTTATAACTAAGCACATATTACGTAATAGAAAAACAACTAGTATTAAGCCCCCCGCGTTGCTGCAGAGGCGTAAAAGTTAAAACCATGTCAAGTAACATAAAAAAATACATCACTGTTAATGACCACCAACACCAAAAAATTCGTATCAAAACACAGAAAAATAAAACCGATCTTGGAGCGAAACGTAGCACTAAAAACACACCATCGTTAGCCAAAGCGTAAAACATATAAAACAATAAGTAAATTGATATTGGACCACCGAGTTGCAACATTGCCGTTAAACAGAAAAAAATAAGTGTAAAGACGTTGTATGCTCTGGCGTGTTAACTCATAATATGAAGACCGAAACGTAAAACGAATTTTTTTTAAATATAAAAAGCATATGGACAAAGTTAAAAGTAAACAAATGTTTGGACTAAATTGTAAAAGATGTAAAAGTATTGGGTTAAAATACAAAAACATAAAGATTAAAATAAATAAGACAAAAAATGGGTACAACCTTTAAAGTATATTATACAACTCACAATGCATTAGAAAGTTAGTAATTAATATATATATATAATATTATTTATCAAAAACCATCCATCAACGTAAACTCAATAACCATCCAAACTATCACATAAAAATCAATTAGAATTTATATTATATTAATCACCAACTTTGGTATGCATCATGACTAGTACTATATGCTTTACTTGGTTGCATCCACCTCTTTTGTTTATTATTTTAACTTTTTAACTCTTTTTATTTTAACATAATGCTTTTACATCTTTACAATTTAAACCAACATTTTTTTGTCTTTCAACTTTGGTCTCATATATTTTCATATTTTACATTTTTTTTTCATTTTACCTTTGGTCTAAATTTCGTCAGTTTCACACCGCAAGGTGCATGTGTGCTTTAACTTTCATACGCTTATTTTTTCCTCATTTAGTGGCCCCGATGTAGTGTGCTGATCCTAGATCGACTTGCTTTTTGTTTTATATGTTTTACCTTTTGCCTACGTGATGAAATGTTTTTACGTCTATTTTTCGTTCGGTTTTTTGTTTTTTGTTTTTTTTTTTGTCTTTTCTCATACGAGCTTTTTAAGTGTTGGTGATCATTAACGGTAATATACAATTGGTGCTAATTGACACGGTTTTACGCCCCCGCTGTAACACGAGGGGCTTAATCCTAGTTTCTTTCGAATAAGATTTGAAATTATATACATATCTCATCTTCTTAAATTTCATTTTCTATAACCTTTACTAAGCTCGCTTTAAAACCTACTTGAAAATATCACATACTCAACGTAAAATATAATAACTCCATATGTTTAACAATATCAGCTTTCTAATAACTTTAACATACTTTTTATTAAACTTTTCTAAACTATATGATTACAACATGTCAAAGCTTCGCATATCAGGTCTGACGCTAGCTTAAATTTGCTTAGACAAGTATTGTTTTATATAAAGTAATGATTAAAAACATTTAAATAATACACGTTATACTATCTACAAAAATTATCATAGTATATAAGTTATATAATTGATCAGTTTGAAAAGCAACTCACGAGCCGTGCTTTAAGCTTTAGATGATCAACTCTAAATGATGATTCTAGCTCGGGTCTAAGCTCGAGCTCCCGAGCTATAGCTCAAACTCTCTTAAGCTAAACAAGCTTAGCTAAAGCTTTAAAACACCGACCCAATCTTAAATGAGCAATCGGAATAAGTGCGCTCATAAGTATTGAATAATTTAGCGCTACAAGTCTTATATTTGTTTAACTTGATTTTATGTCTGAAAGAATTCTAAGTGAAAATGTTAAATTTACTTTCATTTTACATAATATTTGAATTTTGTTATACCAAAAGTGATAAAAGAAAATGTCCTAGTTAATTTATTAAATATCAAACAATTGCAAACAAAACAGCTATCATAGCAAGCAAAACAAAAAGTAGACATGATGAACTCTAGAAATAGTCAATCAAGCTGATTTTGTTTTTCATTCATACAATTCCGCAAACATGTGGTAGGTGTCCACAATTTCACAAACCCGTTGGAACCTGAATAAAAGTTGTTTGAAATTTGTTGATAAATGATTCTAATAACCCGTCGCGCGTTACAGCGACATTATACACGAGCAGATAAATTATAAACTACAATCGATCCGACTTGTTTTCATACTAAATTTAAATCGAAAAGTAAAGTAAATTGAATTTATACAGTTGAATGAAAACATATTATATTTGACCCGACTCTTTTCAAAACAAAATTATATCAAAAGGTAAACCTACTCAAAACATACATTAAAAAGCACGTGCAGCTGTGTCGTATGCAACTTCATAAAGTATAGATTACTACCTCTTTGACTCGTATCTGAACTAAATTTACATCGCAACGTAAAGTAACTCGAATTTATATCATCGAATGTAAATATATCATATCTGGCCGTACTCGTTTCCAAACAAAACTTATGTCAAAACGTTGACCAACGCAAAACATACATAAAAATAAGTACGGAAACGTTTTATGTTTGGTCCGACTTATTTTCATACAAAATTTACGTCGAAACGTAGGCGAACATAAAATCTAGAGTAAATTACTATTTTGGTCCTGGTGGTTTGGTCAATTTAACCATTTGAGTCCTAAAATTTTTTTCTAACAAATCAAGCCTCATGGTTAGTATTTTATAACTCTTTCAGTCCAGTACACTAACAGAGTTAAATTTTTTCAGTTAGTTGTAACAAAATGGCTAAAATATCCTAGAACTAAAATAGTTTTTTTAATAACCTCATGGATCAAAAAGTTAATTCACTCTGTCACACAAACATCTTTTTTCTCTATTCGATTTGTTTATCGTTTTCTGTTCAAGTTGACTTGAAAGTGATTTATACTTTTATATCATTTGTATTTATTTAGGATTAACTTGGATCTTGATTATTAGAGTTAGGAATTCTACGATACTAAACTTACTTGTGCTTAGTTTATTTATACTTTTTTAAGTCGTTCATTGTGTTTGAATAACCAATCAATTTGAAAAAAAAACGTTTAAATTAGGCAAACAAATTTATAAAGAATTTTAATTGGTTGAATGGTTTAAAAAGCCATTTAAATAAACATTTGAAAAATGTAAAGATTTTAAATTAAAGACATTTAAGTAAGACGTAAGATTAAAAAAGTTTAAAAAGCGCAACGAGTATAGAAAAATAAGTTTAAAAAGCTGAAAAATATTAAAGACGAATGATTTTAAAAATTGTTTAAGTAATCAACCTTTTAAAAAACATTTCTAAAAACCTATTGTTTAAAAAATAATGTTTAGAAAACCAATGGTTTAAAGACACTTAAAAAATGTTTTTTAGTAATTACATTATCGGTTTGAAATACAAATGGCTAAAGAAATATTTTTAAAACTTTAAAAATAAAAATAAAGATCTTTTACACACAAACACACACACACACACACACACACACACATATATATATATATATATATATATATATATATATATACATATATATATATATATATATATATATATATACACACTAGTAAGAAACCCTCGCGATGCAGCGGCGACGACAATTATTGTAGTGATATACTATCGTCTTTGTTTAACAAGTAATAGGGCTCGTGCATTGCGTTAGGTTAAACTGTGATTGTGGATTTTAGTAGCTCGTATAATAAGATATATATTAGATTAAGAACTCGACCATTCTACCATTCTCCCGCTAAGTGACAACAATGGCCATTAAAGGTACAAAAGCAGTTCTAAGATTGGTACTTTTGAATTCAAATCAAAGAATTCTGGTACTGCTAGTACAAAATGCTAGAAAATCAAAGTTTTAATAATGAAGGTGTAAACCTTAAAACTTTTAGCTCACTTGAAGTTTTTAAGCATTTATTTAGTCTCAGTATAAAATTCATGTAAAATTATTTCTACAGAACACATCTAAAAAGAAAATAAATTGGAAGCAAGCCTATGTGTCAAATTTTTTACAGTCATAAAAACATATATCATATACAAAATAGAGTGAATTCCGTTTACATCCCGTGGTTTGTTTACGTTTGCCATTATCATCCAAAAATCTATCTTTTTGCATCTGGATCCCTAACGTTTAAAATTTGGTGCCATTTACATCCAATAAGTTAACACTGTTAGAATTAAACTGTTAAAGTCATAAAATTACAAAACTACCCTTTTAAAAAAACAAAAACCCCCAAATGTGCAGCCCTAATTTAGTTGTATGCATATCAACGATATGTGCAGAAGAGGTGAGACGGAGAAATGGGAGAAATTGACTTGTGCAGAGGAGAAATCAACGTGTGAATCGACCTGTTTGGCTTCACAAACCGATGTGGTTCATCAACACTCGTCAACACATCCGAACACGGGTTATTTGCTCATGTGGTTCAACGACACCCAACATGGTTCTCGGCTGCAATTGACAGGTATGTTGATTCTCTACCGATGTTGTTCAACAACATTCATTGATTCATTGATTGGTTTGAATTTGACTTTTATCTGATTATGTGATGTGAGTAATTGATAACAGGGTTGTGGCTTGGGTGATCCATCCAAATCATACTGGGGCTTTTGATCTATCAATGAGCATGAAAGGAAGAACAGAGGCTGAAAATAGAATTAGGTCTTACTTTGTTTGTATAATTATTTTATCATTTTTGTAATTGATTTTTGTTTAAATGTAGTGGATGTTTGATGTTTTAACATCTTATGCAATATACGTTTTCTATTCTTAGGGAGTTTTGAGCATGTTTTTATTGGTCTCAACTATTGACGCAGTTGTTGAGCATTGATTCATGCAGTTGATACATTCAAAAGAAATGCAATGTAATTTATGATGACAGTGGCAATTTATAATGGTAGTTGTATATGAGGTTATTTTACTCATATTGACCCAAAAGAAATGCAATGTATATGAGGTTATTTTGCTAAACTCACCCCCATGATGAAGTTTGATAGTGAAATAGCTAGGATTTTTACCATACATGATGTTAGCATAGAAGGCTTCTTCTAGTCGAACCAACCATTCCCCAACGTTTATAGTTGAGCACATCTTCAATCGCTCGTTGCAGCCCTTGATGTAATCAAAATCGATGGAAGAAAGCAACGATGATAGCATCTAAACCGAACAGTGATGTACGATGATAGCATCTAAACCGAACAGTGATGTACGATGAAACAATGAAAGATACGTGATGAACATGCTTCTTACGTAACTAAAGCTAGGGTTTTGTTTTTTAATGCAAAATGACTTAAATGCCCATTAAAAGGATAATTATTTAACCTTAATTTTAACGGTGTTAACTTCTTGGATGTAAATGGCACCAAATTTTAAACGTTGGGGATCCAGATGCAAAAAGATAGATTTTTGGATGATAATGGCAAACGTGAACAAACCACGGGGAGGTAAACGGCAATTCACTCTACAAAATATTTAAAGTATTCAACCTAATTAAAAGTGTGAAGCAACCTAATTGAAAAAATGAAAGTGTACTGAAACCTAATTCAAATTAGTTCAATTAGTAGTTAACCTAATTCAAATAAGTTTAATCAGTAAAAGTATAAAACACCAAACTTTCTGAGTTCTGATTTCATACTTGTCTTCTTAGTTCTTTTGCTTGTCTATTAAAGAAAGTCTCAATTGAAAATTGAGAATAGTCTATTCGATTGAAGTATTGAACATAGCATTTATGAATATGTATTTTGGAAGAAAACAAATTAACAATTTAAGAATGAATCAAAGTATTGAACAAAGCACTTGTAGAATATGTTTTGGGTCAACCCAAGTCACTGCTCAACAATGATACAATGAAGGAAACATTGAACTGAAATCAATGTCACTAACAACTTATAAGGGATTAAAATCTTACTAAAATAAGAAATTATATTCGGGTCAGATGGGTCAAGTTGGGTTAGATGGTGTAATCTACAATATTAATTATGCAATCTACAATATTAGTTATGACTATGGAAAAATTGAACTATTGCATTAGTATTATGTGGAAGGCAATAACAATAACAATAATAATAATTAAAAAAGCCCATCCATGATCCAACTATGCAACCTGGTTCATTTATACAAAATACAGGTCAACAAAACCAGAAATAGAGGCCTCAATTCCTGGCATAACATGAACGTGCAATGTAAATTATCGAATTTTATAATCAGTGCAGCTGCATTCTTCCTTCTTTTTAAATGTATCATCATTTCATGAAATACATGTTTTAAACCATATATAGTCTACTTAATCTATTTTAGCTCACCTAATAAAAAATAGTTTTTTTATTAGTGTCCTTTCTGTTTGCAAGTCATGAATTAGACAGTTAAAACGCACAATTTAATATAAACATAAGTGAGATTATTTAAAGGAGGTGACCTGCAAAGTGTAATTGTTTGTTGGTGAATAATCCAGAAGCAAACTCTGAGGTCATGTGAATACATTGACTTATTACATTTATTAAAATTTATCTAAAAATTGTTGCACGTGTGATAGAAGATACAAACCCATTTGCCAACCATTATAAATCAAGAAATCTAAAATAAACTAATATCACCCATCTTGGACAACAATTTTACGGCTCAAATCGTATTCAATAAGTAAAAGATAACTGGTGATAGGAGCAGACCCGAATAAAACCGGTTCAAACACAACGATCAAAACAACGGATAGATCTAAGGCTTATTTCGGATACAGATTCACCAATGAAACAAACGATTGGGCTATGACATCTAACCAAAGATACAGATACACCACTTTGGTTAAGAAATCGTGTCTAAGAACACCACAAAATATGCCACAATTGAGCTAGCAAAGACAAAATCAATTTAACTCTCACACTCAAGAGATAAATCAACACAAAACTTTCATATTCAGAACTCACTGCTTTTAATTTCTTCTCCATTCAGTACATAAAGAAAAGATAAGCTAACCTACCAATATCCACTAACCCACGATCGAATCTATCAACATAAACAAATATTAATTGCTAGCTAAAATGCAAAAAGTACAAACTAAGAAAGCATAAATATACAATTAAAAACAAAAAAAACTAAAATGCAGAAATATAACATGTTAACATAAAAAACAGTTGGTGGAACATGGCAAACAAACAGGACAATATTTCTGAATCGGACCACTGATTTATGTCGAATTGAGCCGACCCGGTTGGACCCGTATAATCTTGCGAGTTTGAATCGGTGTTGGTTTGGCTGTCAACTGGTATGAAACACAAATAAAAAGATATACCTTCGTCATCAGACACTTTAGAGTTCGAAAATTAGACAAAGCTATTCTCAGAGAATTCGTCAATCTTATTCATAAAATTGATATTACATATCAAATGTGATCATGCATATTCATACACATTTAAACGTAATGACATACATGCCTTCAAAAAGTATGTGTATATGTAAAAAATATTAATTAAATATCAAATGTTAAGATGTCTATAAGATTAAATATAGAAATATTACCCAATATTCAAGAACCCATTGGAGGTTCTACCCATTGGCATTGTAGTGAAACTCAAGCAAAAGTCCAATAGCAGGACCAATTTGCAGGCCTGATTAGCGCAAAATAGATCAAACCCCTTCAATCCTACATGATTCCAAACAAATGTAAAGAAGGAATCTGGTTTAAGAAGTACCAATTGCTAATTTTGAAAAAATAATTAGCATAAAACTGGGTACATAGTTCCCAAAACCAAGAATCAAACCCTAAAACTCAAAATAATCAAATACTTTTTTTAGAATTGGAGACATGAGAAGCGCCATAGACAGGGATTTGTTGACCACGGAGGTCACGACACAACCGAAGAGTGACCTAAACCCTAGCTGGCCCAAAAATAACACAAAAAAATTCTTTTTTGCAGATCCACTTGGAGATGACGGATCTGGTTTTCAAAGCTGATGAACCCTAACTGT